>CM055898.1:45590966-45812895 GCA_029582155.1 Panopea generosa
AAAAGAAACATGACACTTACAATAATAAACATGAAAATGAATAATAAAAAATTAACATGGCACTCATTTTAGAAAATTCGTAGCGCCCTGCAGAGATCTACAATGATCATAACGGAATGACCAGAACCATCTGGTTATTAACTGTTATAAAGCTTTAAACGTGACCAACCAAACACTATCACACGGTTAGTAATTATAATACAAGCTTTGGCAACCTTAGTCGTCATCGACATAATCTGATATACGTAGTAGAGCCATAAAATGCGCATGAATATATTCTATGAGCGGATTTACGTGACCACTCTTTTTAGTTTTTTTCTGCCATAAGACGATTGTGATTTACGACATAACAAGAGGAAATTACGTATGTACTCTAGCGCACAAAAGTGAGAGAAATTGGACAAGCGTATGTTTTGTTCTCACGTTTTTTGTCATTATGTCTTGTAAATATTTTTCTGGACTGATCAAAAGTCTGCGACAATTTTCCAAAACAACAAATTCAGTTGATGTTATTTGACAATTCAGAGAACCTTGCAAGTCAAACCTTATCATAGGCTTCTAATTGACCGTTGGTTAGAATCAAATGACAGTTTCTCAGATTTGTCAGCATTTTCGTATTAAGTATACTTATTTCAAAGGTTTTTTTTCCGATGAAACCCTTAGATTGTTGAGAACTATCTAACTTGTACGGACCAGTTCTTTTGAGGTGTGATGGTAGTTTAGAACAAGTTTATTTATAATTGGAGATGTGTTAACAGTAGGATATTGTTACATTTGAAAGCTTTATCCACAACTAAATTTATGTCGATTAATTGTTTATTTTAGTCGGTTATTGTCATTGAAGGTCGCGTTCAACTCTCGTAGTTATCGAATTGTTAACATTTTATAAATGGATTACGCGAGGGCTTCACACTTTTCATATATTAACATCTTGCATTTGGTTATTTTACAGTTCACCAAACACGTTTGGCATAGAGTGACAGATATATATATAATAAGACGGTAAGCAGTGTTATGTACACAATTAATATATAAAATGTATAGTTGAAGACTAAGTAAATCTGTACAATATTATTATGAAACGATGTTTGTTACACACGTCTTTTATCTTAGTGTACTGATTATAAATACTGTGTAAGACTTGTATATTGTAATGTAATACAAAATATTTCTATTTCCTTTATCATTGAGCATACAGAGCATTTACTTTTAAAAGTAGTATATGCTACTTTTGGTTACTAGACGCTATTCGAGGCTATTTGAGGTTAATCAATGTTACGCGAGGTAATTTGAGGCTACACGAGGTTACTCGAGGCTATTATATATATATACATAGGTATTGGAGGTGATTTGACGTCACACATATATTTATGTAGTTCTGTGAACTTGTGATAAAAACTTTCGTATGGATATAAAAGATAGAAAACATTGAAACGAGCTAGTCGTTGTGCGGCTTATATACTATGGTATACAGATAGAGTAAGAAGGCCGGACTATAACTGTTAAAATGCGCCTCCTACTTTGCACATCGCATCACACGAGACAAAAAAGGTAAAATGTATTTTAACTTGATCATTTTTATCGGTATGATAGGAAACGTCTTAAAACTGTTTAATTTGCTTTTTTTAAATTATTTTGCTCATTATTTCATTATTATCCTGACAGCCCTACTTTTATAACAATGTTAATGATTTCTTAAATTTGAAGTTTCTGACAAGTGACATCCATGGCACAGCCTCCCCCCCCTCCCCCCCCCAAAAAAAAAAAGCAACACAAAAAAAAAACCAAACCATGTTACATCTTAAAAGCATTCTAATGGATCGGTATCACATTAATTCTAAATAGTGACAGGAACATTGTTCCATATCTGTACATGTTAACCAAAACTTTTTTATTTTATAAGAGGATAACCGTAATGTTGTAACATAACTTTCATGTGATGACCGGGACGTAAAAAAGGTATTTGCTAGTTTGTGTCAGTTGTGTCTATGCTTCAGGTGTATAAGACACATGTATTTGGAAGTATAACAAAGTGTTGATTGAAGACATAGTTTATTGTGCAAGAGTGTAATAAACCCATTACATTTTTTTTTTATATTAGTCTAGTGTAATATCACTCCCTATTCATCGCTCGGTGTTTTCCGTATACCCCAGCTCTCGTACGTAAATTGCCGAAGTACTTTCGGACTTTCCCGAATATATAAATGACGCCGATTTGATATGTTTAAGTGACGTTATTTTTAGACGTTACGTCAAACAATGACTCAAGGAAACAAATATGCCCAATTTTTTTTTCGTTCCTTATAGAGAAAAGCTTTGTTACATAAATGGTTAACGTAAATTTTTCCGAGCTTTGTGACAATTTTTTTTCTTACGTTCGTGCTCATATATGATTGGACTTATCAAACTCGTTGGGAAAATGGTGCTACATTCTCGGCAGAGCCTCACATAATAAAATTTTTCGAACTCGTTTAATAAATTCAAAAACAAATAACACTCATGTAATATACTCTATACATTACATGATATGTTTGTATACTATACCATACTAAACAGGTTATCGGTTTATACGGATGTGCTCGTTCAGATATTTTATCTATGGTAATTCAAATATACTTCGCATCAAGACGTAACATGGTATATCATTATACGGCTGCTATTATATACATACAACTATATATTTTCTGAACTAGAAAATAAATTGGTTAGAGTGTCTGTACACAATCTAAATCGATTTTACAGAGCTGTTTGAAATAAGATTTTTATAATGCGCGGTTTATCTCTGTATTTATATGCTTATTTAAATAGAGCAGTACCAGTAATATTCGAGGTGTTTATAAAGTTGAAACATTAGTGTTTTCAATTTATATGTTTCGTCTGCCAGACACCGCTTGCAGAGAGTCGGTGATCAGAAATGACAATAATATCGTTTATGCAAATTCATTGCATCAAATGTAGGTAAGGGCAATAGTTGTGTCTCGAAGTTTGGAATCTTATCAAAACTTACATTTAAAGTTTTCAAAGTAATATACAAAAATTGAAGGAAAATAGGGCCATAACTATTGTAATGTGGATGACTCAGCTTTTGTTGTTGTATAAGGTGCACGCCCCTTTCTATTTTTGGAATGTGAGCATGTGTGTGTGTGTGTGTGTGTGTGTGTGTGTGGGTGTGGGTGGGTGTGGTGGGAAAGATGGGATGTGGGGGTGAAACTGTAATTTATTTATGCCATTTTGAAGTAAGAAAATACTATAACAAACCAATTTGAACAGGATTGAGTATGTTGATAGTGACCTATAAAACATTTTACGTAAAATATTTTGAAAATATATTGACAAATCTGCTTATTAGTATAAAATGTACTTATTTATTATATTCATTACTGTTCATCAATCATTTAATTTTAAAAACAGAACAGAACAGTTTTGTTCTGTTTTTAATTTTAAAATGAAAGTGTATATTTAAGCATGACACCCATTTTATATAGTTTATTACACTATTAAAAAATGAAGCACCCGCAATCACTGCAAGGATATTTTTGTATAATATTAAAAACAGATCTTCATGAAATGAAGATAGCATAAGCGTGCACAAATAAAACAGCACTTTATGCAATGAAGATAGCATAAGCTTGCAGAAATAAAACAGCACTTTATGAAATGAAGATAGCATAAGCTTGCAAAAATAAAACCTTGGCGTCCAGCTTCGAGGCTGTTAAAGCGATGAACATTAGGTTTGCTACTTCCCTTACAAGGGTTGTATGTATTGAAAGGACGATAATATTATATTCACACATGTCTTAGTATATATAAAGGGAGATAATTAAATTCACAACGGAATTTACGATTTCTGGGATCTTTTCAGATGCTCATTCACAATGCATGATATATTATATGGAGACAATTATTTGTGAATAACCAAGACGTTCATACACAGACCAGACTACGGCGAATGCGCCTGGCTACAATGTAAATCATAGATACGATATCAAGGCCTCTGCCAAACCAAATAAATTTGTTGTCGACCATGACTTATATACTATGCAATTACATGCAACACATCCGGACAGGGTGGACAAATTTACATACATGAACGGATAGCTTTATACGATTAGGATCCAGTTAAGGATTCATGACTATTCACATGCTATATAAAAGACAGATTTATAAACCCGTTGGATATATATTTAATTTCATAAAGGGAGATAATTAAATTTACAACAACGGAATTTACGATTTTTGGATCAGATGCTCATTCACAATGCATGATATATATGGAGACAATTATTTGTGAATAACCAAGACATAAATAAACAGACCAGACTACGGCGAGTGCGCCTAGCTTCAATATAAATATGATTACAGACTCTAAGCGAAATAAACCTGGACATACGCCCAGATGTTAACACTTTCAGGTGTTAGGTATAGTGGTCGTAAAACCTGAAATAGTTTTATTAATTTTTTTTGGCCGTTTACATAAGAGTCCGTATTTCTATAATTATGGTGTTTGTCAGTTTTACTTCCAGATTTAATCAGCCTACACACCCGCTAGCCAGCGACAGACACTTGTTGTCTTCATTTGTGCGTAATTGACCTATCAGTCTATAGCATTTATTTAAGTATAATATAAGATGTAATTACAGTGGTCTACTGGCGGACTCCGGTTAGCTCAGTCGGCTTGCTCGTTTAACTTTCAATTTAGGGGTCGTGAACTCGTATCCCCGCCCGACTGTAGTTTCCTTGATGTTTGAGATAAGGCGTCGCGTCTCATTACCATTCGTTCTCACCGCAGATTCAAGTGGTAAAGTTATCAGTTACTTACAGAAATGTGTGTGCTCAAGTACTGGTTAATCTTTTAGGATCTAAGAAAAGAGTACCCATGTTAACTGATCGTCTGTTAGCCCTCGATGGTATACAATGACGCTCACTATTCAAACAAACAATAAATTAATGTTTCTGCTGATCCTATGAATTGTTTTGTAATTTTTCTCTGCTTGTTTCATTTCTCAAACCAATCTACTAATTTATTTCAATGCCAACGTTAATCCGGGATGGATTTTGGAGCTATCTTGCTGGTTTTTCTCCTGTTTAAACAGAATCCTGTTTGACGACAAGTCACGGCTAAAGTCTACAGAATTACCATTTCTATCATTCCATGCACGAACATATTCGTATCTCAAATTAATCTTTGAATGGAATCGGTACATAAGCATAAGTCTATGCGCAGCATATAGGAGGAACATTCTAAATCAACAGTTATTTGCAAAAAGTTGCCTTTAAATAAAAATATCCAGATGAAGTTTTCGTACTATTCCATACCAATCCATGCCATCTCCAGGTTCATGTCTCTTTACCAGTCCATGACATATACAGATTCAGGTTTCTGTACCAGTCCATGACATCTTACGATGCAGGTATCTGAACCAGTCCATGACATCTCCCGATTCAGGTCTCTGTACCAGTCCATGACATCTCCAAATTCACGTCTCTGTACCAGTCCATAACATCTCAAGATTCAGGTCTCTGTACCAGTTAATGACATTTCCCGATTCAGGTCTCTGTACCAATCAATGACATATCCAGATTCAGGTCTCTGTACCCGTCTATGGCATCTCCAGATTCAGGTCTCTGTAGATTCAGGTCTCTGTACTAGTATTTGGCATCTCCAAATTCAGGTCTCTGTACCAGTCTATGGCATCTCCAGATTCAGGTCTCTGTACCGGTCAATGGCATCTCCAGATTCAGTTCTCTGTACCGGTCAATGGCATCTCCAAATTCAGGTCTCTGTACTAGTCTATGGCATCTCAAGATTCAGGTCTTTGTACCGGTCAATGGCATCTCCAGATTCATGTCTCTGTACTAGTCTAAGGCATCTCTTGATTAAGGTCTCTGTACCGGTCAATGGCATCTCCAGATTCAGGTATCCGAACCAGTCAATGATATCTCCAGATTTAAAATCTATGGCATCTCTAGATTCAGGTCTCTGTACCAGTCAATGACATCAACCGATTCAGGTATCTGTACCAGTCTATGACATCTCCAGATTCAGGTCTCTGTACCAGTCCATGACATCTCCAGATGCAGATTGCTGTACCAGTCAATGGCATCTCCAGATTTAGGTATCCGCACAAGTCGCTGGCATCTCCAGATTCAGGCTTTGTACAAGTCCATGACATCTCAAGATTCAGCTCTCCGTACTAGTCAATATCATCTCCAGATTCAGGTATCCGTACCAGTCCAAGGCATCTCCAAATTCAGGTATCTGTACCAGTCCATGACATCTCCCGATTCAGGTATATCTACCAGTTTATGACATCTCCGGATTCACAGATTTACATCTCTGTACTAGTCCATGACGTTTCAAGATTAAGGTCTCTGTACCAGTCCATGACATCTCCCGATTCAGGTCTCTACCAGTCCATGACATCTCCAGATTCAGGTCTCTGTACCAATCAATGACATTTCCCGATTCAGGTTTCTGTAACAGTTAATGACATTATCCGATTTAGGTCTCTGTACCAGACAATGGCATCTCCAGTTTTAGGTCTCTGTACCAGTCCATGACATCTCCAGATTGAGGTCTCTGCACTAGTCCATGACATTTCCAGATTCAGGTCACTGTACCAGTCAATGACATCTTCCGATTCAGGTCGCTGTACAAGTTCATGACATCTCCAGATCCAGGTCTCTGTACCAGTCAAAGATATCTCCCGATTCATGTCTCTGTACTGGTCCATAGCATCTCCAGATTCAGGTCTCTATACCAGTCCATGGCAATTCTAGTTTCAGGTCTCTGTACCAGTCCATGGCAATTTTAGATTCAGGTCTCTGTACCATTCCATGACATCTCCAGATTCAGGCATCTGTATCAGTCCATTGCATCACCAGATTCAGGTATCTGTACCAGTCCATGACATCTCCAAATTCAGGTCTGTTATACCTTAATGTACAGTCACGGACTTTCCTGTCTTTTTCACAATCTAGAGCAGTCTAATGTGTCATCCTAATAATGACTTATTTCACCTTTCGCTTAAGCATCTGACATATCGTGACTCTGTAATGATCCCTAACCGGGATGACTCACAATCCACTTGACACGAAATAATAATCCACGTGTTATTTTTATACGTTGTTATTCAATCGACTGTAGAGTTACACGTTAAGTATTATGTGGCATATCGCGTAGACATTCGTGACATTCAGTCCATGTGTGACATTGTAGTTCATGTGTAAAATATAAAGTTGTATGGCCTTTCATCGAATTTGTAAAACATATGTGAAGGGACATGGTATGTGAAGTCTACTAGATTTTAATATCCATTTCATTTGTGAAGTTTTAAGATAAATGTGTCATATACTTTCTCATATTCTTCCATCGCAACTATTGTGTTTCTAAGTATTAAAGTCGACACAGTTCGAAGAGACAAAAGCGTGAAAACTAAGTGCAAAACCACCAAGCAAGCAGCAGTCTGTAGGCGCTAAAACATATACTAGTATGTCTTATTTGATATAATAACCAAATAAGGAATGAAAGAAACGATGGCTATTTCCCCGTCTCGTAGACAGTTCTTTTGACAAAAATAAAAACTGTTTAGTCCATAACGCCACTAGCACACATATCAGACAAAGATGACACCAATAATTACTAAATTGACTCCCTACTGCCTTACGTTAAAATTCATTGTTACAGTGTACGTAGTCATTCCTCTCTCAAAGAAGAAAATAGTCTAAGTTAAGTAATTGAAATACCTGTAGAATTACATATAGAATACCTCCATGTTTTCTTGGCAAGTCATGCAAAGTACAGATCTCATTACTTAAAACTGAATTCGACTCAGTTACAAACAGAATGTTTTACAAATATTGGTTTCGGAATTTTATGAGACTTCAAAACATGTTTTAATTTGATATAAAGGGAGGTAATATACGGACATGTAAATTTCAGATACATATTGTATGATATCTGATATCATTTACTTCCGGAGACTTTGATGCCTTTAATTTTGTGGTAAAATTCTTTTTAATAACACACTCTTTTTTCCCACAAAAATATCTTTAATTTAAAAGGGCCAACAATTGTTCAGACTCACAATGTCAAACCAAAATTTGACGATTCTTTGGGTATTTGCAAATAATAATGTACATGCGATTAATTTGGCTATGTATTTATATGTTAAACATTCTTCTACAAGACTTGCTAAACATTTGTTTATTTGAATTTTATAATTATAATGGCATTGGATATTTCCTCATTTATTATTTATTTTGTTTTGTCATTAACACAAAACCACAAATAATTGAACATATTGAAATTTATAATGTTACCAGTATCTAAGTTTTCATGTACTTAAAATACCATGGCCGTTTTTAGTTGCTTTCACGCATATAAAATGGTCATTTTATAAATGTAGTAAAATAATTAAAAATATAGGCATGGTATCCATTATTCGATAAAAATTGAACAATGTTTAGTGTTTTATCATGATGTTAAATAGATAATACGATATAGATATATAGATATATCGTAATATCAAAAATGATTTTTAACGCCTTTCAAATGAAACTACACAATTTGGTTTATAAAGCATTTGCAGGAAGAAGGTAATTATATGTCGTTGAGATGAGATTTGTATATACATGTGTACTGAAGCACATTGCAGAGATAGCAATAAATCAACAACTGATTTATTTCTAGCCTCTTTTTCTTTTAAGTCAGGTTGATTGTTTGTGTAAATACCTGTAAATAAATGACTATGGGAAAATATTTCCCGTCCTGAAGATGACTCGAATATCAATATAACTATAAAAACACCTGCAATAATAACTAATGGAACAATCGCCTGACCTTTGTCAGTTGATGACACGCACGCCAGAAAATCAATAGTATTAATTTTGTTTCACTCAAATCTCCATTAAGATCAACTATGTTTCTGAATATAATATGTGACTATTTAATGGCACTCAGTATACAGGTTATGAGTCATTTAACACTTATAAATAAAACGATATCAAATATAAATATATTAAAGTTTGAAAGAAGTTTTAATTGTTGTTCCCAGGAATATTACACGTGACATTACAAACGTGCATAGGTAAGTAGAAACATGTTTTATTGGACAAGTTTCTTTGTATGACAGATTTAAAAATGGTAAACGGTAATATATAAGTTACTGTATACTTCTTTTGGAAGGACAACCGTTTTTCTCAGATTTGTGCTATCTTAAGTCCGTCTTCATTACCAAAACGTGTAATCTCATGGAATACATTATCAAAGTGACAAAAAGAAAAAAAAGCAATATTATAGGCATTTCAATGAATAACAACAACAAAGCCAGGCCAGTGCCGTGGTTTATTTTTCCATAAACTACAAATGTAAATATTATTCTATCGTATGACATTATGGAATAAACATACGATTTGGTAACAGTAGTAAACACAATATCCAATACGAGATGGACATGAAAAATACGTATATAAAGATACATTTTATTGTGCTTTGTATTTCATTTGAGTTGGTTTTGTTGGAAGGGAAATACGCCCAAACACCAGTACAATATGTGTATGACACGAAACGCTGCAATCAGAGGACACATTCATCACAGCAGCGTTTAAGCACAAACGATGTTCATAAAGTTGGAATTGAAGGCTTCCTTGCATGATATAATCAATTTTCTCATTTAACAGCGTAAAAGTTGAATTTTATTGATGGCCATCTTTAATTTGCGATAAACATTTTGCCCAGGATGTGGTTGAAGTTTCTTCAGCTTTTAGACCTGCGAAAGCAGAGTTGGACTAATGTGAAATCCCCGACCAACGTGTGGTTATATTTGAAAAAACTGTATCTTTCATCGTGTCAGTATTAATTCATAAACTAAAGATAAAATCATGTAGACTTTCTTTCTTATTTTATAAAAGGTTAATAAATGAACAAGTTGTTAATGTTTTTGTTTAAAAGAAATTGAAAGAAGAGGTCAACAAGCTTCTTTAATATGATTGATATTTGTTAAAACAGATGTGGAGTGGAATGTCCACCAAATGGTCATCTGATTGGTAAAGTCAAGGAATTATATAGAGAAGAAAAGGCAACTGATTGATACTTTATAAACGCTCGCGTATTCACACACAATCTCGCACTATCTCGTTCATAATTATCTTCCATTCATCTCAGGACCACAAAATTCTTACATTGAAGAATGAAATTGTCATTTAAACAATGCCATTCCCAGAAATTTGTGTTTAAGATTGTTGAAGTACTTTTTATTAAATATTTGTATACTGTAGCTTAAACAACAACAAATTACGCTACATTTTCTTTTAAACCTCAATATCTTTAATTCAAGATCATTTTGCGCGATCGAAACATGTTTAGAAATTTAATATTACATACAACTTACATTTTATGTACAAGAAATCAGTTTCATGTGAATTACGAAAGGTTAATTGCCAAATAATTAATTCTTTGTGTACTATTTTATCAACAATAAGTCAGGAGGTGCAAGTTTCCTATTCTTCAATATAAGACTTTGGTAAAATCAAACTCGCTTATTCAGTCACGTAAATAAACAATGGGCTAAAATAACAATTTTCTCAAGGAATAACTTGATATTAATGCAACTATAAAGCTAACACATAAAAACAACTTTGATATATTAACATAAAAGAATATACTTAAAATATTGCAATAGTAAATAACTAGCAAAGTTGAGTCATCGATTGGAATTGTGGTGTTGTAATGAACATGCGCAGCATCATAAGCAGGTTTGTGTTGATGTGATATACTCCGCATGACATGCTCGAAAACGGAACGCAGTCTACCTATAAGTAGCGAAATACTGTGTTAAGGTCAACAGGAATGAATGTTCCAAGCTCACTCTCCATATATGCATCATTGAGATTGAATACATCCTAAATGGAATGTGCAAAATGAACAGTGAATCTTGATATTATCAGAACTGCAGAGTTTTGGCAAATACTCTCCAGAATTAAATTTCTTGCATCTAACATGACTGAGATTATATTGATTTCACCATCTGTTGAGACCAACAGTATTCATATTATCACCCGAAACCGCATGTGGTATCAAAGATAATGTATCTATTAAAACAAATAGCACGAAAACACATCACTCGAGCAGTAATTTTAAGACAACTATTTGGAAAATTGATCCGTCACCAACAAAAGTCTGATATTTTCAGCAGTGTGTATCAATAATGCACACATACATACTATCATATTCTAAGTGTGATTCTGTACCGTGTTTACGTGACCACTGTATTTAGATTTCACTGTCACAAGACGATTGTGATTGACGACATAACAAGAGGAAATTACGTATGTACCCTAGCACACAAAAGTGAGAGAAATTGGACCAGCGTATGGTATTGCTCTCACGGTTTTGTCATTATGTCTAATAAATAAAACTCTCGACGGATCAATGTTCTGCGACAATTTTCCAGATTGACAAATTGATTTTCTTCCTGTTATTTGACAGTTTCGGTAATTGTGCAAATCCAAACCAATCATAGGCTTTTAAATGACCATTGGTCAATTTTTTTAAAAAAATTTCAGCACTTTCGTATGGAGTATATACGTTTATACTAGTTTCAAATGCTACACGTCTTAATAAAATTTAGTATTTATACATTGGAGGAGTTTAAATGATAAGATGATGTTAGACGAATAATTATAACTGGACTTTTGAAACATTTTCAATATTTAATACAGCACAAAAATAAAGAGTATATTGCCAAAAAATGTATTATTATATTATCTATAAATAAATGCATTCTGCTTGACCGGAATGATCCCTCATTGAGCATAATACTATATGATATTTAAGAGTTTATACTGGGTTTTGCAAAAACTGTGCAAAAAGTGCGATACACCACAGTTACTAAAAATAGCCGGAGGGAATTCCAAGTGTTAGCCGAACGCAACAATGAAAAAACTGAGATGTTCCGAATGCGGCATTGTTTTCAAATTGCAGTCAGCAAGAGATTCGCTTCCAGTTTCAGCAAAATTATCGAAACTAAAGATGCTTATACGACATAAAATGCAACTGTTAAATCAGTTAATATATTTCGCCATTAATAACGAATGGAACATTTGAATGACCAGATAACAAACTTGTATCAAAATGTGTCCATGATCTAGCGGTTAAGACGTTGAACTTATGTATGCTTTTTTTTCGCCATGGTTCGAATCACACCCGGGAAATTTTATTTTTAAAATTCGATAACTTTTTTGAATTAAATTTATTTCACTTTTTCATCACTTCTTGTCAAAGTACCAACTGGGTTCCTGGCATGCACTTCATACATGTCTTTTCGTCCATTTATCGTGCATATCACTTTCCCTTGAATTGTGCAATTATAATGCAACGAGTTTGAAACTGAAGTTTGTGCAAATATCTTACGTCGTTGACGTCATCAGCCTGCTCCAGGTAGCCATTATATGTATGTTTTCTAGGGCTGTTGCTTTATTATAGGATTACATGCATTTCTCTGTTTTTACGCATGTGTAAAGAAGGTCGAATCACGCACAAATCAAATGAAGTCCGATTATTTAAACATGGGGTATTTGTATGCTTGCATTATTCTTACTGAAAACAACATTCATACGTAATGGTGACTGCATTATAATGCTGAACAAAGTGTTTAAGGCTAAAAAACAATTGCTGATTACTTAATTTACCACTTTGATTATCCATGTATTTTATTAATATCATTTCATGAGTTCTATTATGACATTGGGAAAACAATGATAACATTTGATAACATATTTGCAATTGTTTTCTCTCTCTGCTTAACAAATTGCATGATTTCTGAATTTAATCTTTTCCTCACAAAAAAAAACTCAGACAAATAAAAACACAAAAATTCAATGCATATGTTTATTCCTGTGGTTAATAGTTTTATATTTCAGTGCTATTGATATTTGGTTGAGTGTCAATCACACGACTTTTCTTTAACCACACAATTTCGATTATTAAAATTGTGTTATACTCTGTCTACGGACGTTTTCTTTGATTTTTGTTGCTTAGGCAACAATGCTTGATAGGACCGTAGCTTGCTTGGATGAAAACGAGGCATAGTGTAGGCATAGTTGTAACGGGGTCCAGGGGCATGTTTTCCCGACTATTTTTTTTAAGCTAGGCTTTTGTAGGCGAGTTTTGACGTATACCTCTTATGTGTTGTACTTCAATCTTATGTTTTAGATGCCTTCTTATCCTTAATGTTAACCTTATGTTCACTGTTTTATAACCAATTAGAATCGAAATTGATTAAATGATTTTAAATATATGGATCATATGTAATGATTATTATTGCGAACTTATAGTTTACCATACTAGCGGTCAAATTTGTATTGCATTGTTGGCATTTTTATATTTTCGAATGTGCCTACAGTGCCTATTGGAAGCTATACCCCTGCCTTATTAAAGGTGCATTCGTACACTGTATTCCATAAACGTTTTTAATGCGGTACAAAGTATTTGTAAAATAATTGAAAATATACCCAATGAATTAAAAACAAACTCAAGAGCATATATACTCAAACATATTTCGAATTTTACTTGCCTATTTATCTTTGAAATGTTCTCCTACTTTCTCAGACAAAAGAACAGCTAAAAAAATTTCAAAATAAAACATTCTATTTTACATAGAATGTTATGACTGGCAATAGATGTTAACCTACTTTCTCAACCAATGAAATAGATGTTAACCTACTTTCTCAACCAATGAAATAGATGTTAACCTACTTTCTCAACCAATGAAATTGCCCCAGGAACGAGAAAGTAGATCACCGTCTAAGTCGGTTAGAAGTTAAAATAGAATATCCCATATACCTTTCAGTTTATACGTAGAATGTAAATAGCATTTACCTTTGAAAGCACGAAAATTCTTTTTTTCCTCAATAGTTTCCGACTATCATATCAATACAATGTGATATTTAAAAGGGAACTTGCATAAATTGCCCATTTTATAGCAAACAACCAGAAACGTTCATGTTTATTTATTTTCATATTCTATTTTGATTACTGATTTTTTTTTTCAAATAAAGAATACGAATATTATAATATTTCGTTTTTCTTATTAAATATTATTAGTTTTTCTAATAAGGAACAAAAAAAAAGATATTGAGGAATGGGTTTCCTGAAAATAAACGAATTAAACGCTCATCTGTTCTCATGCGAGGAGATGCGAAGTTCTTGTGAATGTGAGAAAATTATTTTTAGCAATGCCAATTACGCCTATTATAAAGAGATTCGAATTGAATATGCATTGCTGTTGGCGCCAGTTTCGTCCTGTCTGGGGAATGTTTCAAATAATGCCATGACTGTGCCCTTCATCATTGTCACAATCAGTTCCATCCAAGTGTTGTACTTGTCTGCCATCTGTAACCTTAGTATATGGACTACCATTGCCTTGGGTCTGCAGACATATTTCTTCCGAAATAAAAGACTTTAGAAATAATCGAAAATAGCACGACAATTAGCCATACATATTTAAACATCCGTCAGTAGAGGGATTGGCAATATTATGTCTGCAGTCAGATATTGTTAAACCTGACTATGTTGGACATGATGACGACTCTTCGAGCGATTATTATTTGTACTGACATCTGTTCGTATCACACAATTTCCAAACTGTGTGCTATTCTTTAGAATGAAACAAATGCAGAACATGAAAAGAGTGTATTATAATCATTTTATAAAAGTGGTATTGTTTTATTTTTTACTTTTTTCCGGAACCAAGGAGAGACAATATAAAGTATGCAATCGTTTCATTGCTTATTAACCAACATTATCTTGTCCTTTACATTGTTCTTGAAATATTTTATATTTTAAAGTATATATATATACTAAAAAATGCTTTTGAAAAGGTTGTGTTTTTTTTCAACCAAACATGATATATTTGTCAGAAATACAATCTGTTTTCATTAATAACGGTGTCATTTGTGCACAGTACAGTGTTAGTTTTCTTCTAGCATATACTACATACAATTGTCAGAAATACACCCTGCTTTTAATAATAACGGCGTCATTTGTGCACAATACAATATAAGTCTCCTTCTAGTCCAGTATATACTACATACAATTGTCAGAAATACACCCTGTTTTTAATAATAACGGTGTCATTTGTGCATAGTACAGTATTATTCTCCCCTTCTAGCATATACTACAAACAATTGTTTGAAATACACAATGCTTTTATTAAAAACGGTGTCATTTTTGCACAATACAGTATTAGTCTCCTTTTAGTATATATACTACAAACAATTGTCAGAAATACATCATGTTTTTAATAATAACGGTGTCATTTGTGCACAATACAGTATTAGTCTCTTTCTAGTATATACTACAGACACTTGTCAGAAATACACCCTCCTTTGATAATAACGGTGTCATTTGTGCACAATACAGTATTAGTCTCCTTCTAGTATATATACTACAAACAATTGTCAGAAATACACCCTGTTTTTAATAATAACGGTGTCATTTGTGCTTAAATACAGTATTAGGTTCCTTCTAGTATATACTACAAACAATTGTCAGAAATATATCATGTTTTTAAAAATAACGGTGTCATTTGTGCTAAAATACAGTATTAGTCTCCGTCTAGCATATACTACAAACAATTGTCAGAAATACACCCTGTTTTTTGATAATAACGGTGTCATTTGTGCACATCACAGTATTAGTCTCCTGTAGTATATACTATAAACAATTGTCAGAAATACACCCTGTTTTTAATAATAACGGTGTCATTTGTGCACATCACAGTATAAGTCTCCTCTAGTATATACTTCAAACAATTGTCAGAAATACACCCTGTTTTTAATAATAATGGTGTCATTTGTGTACAATACAGTATAAGTCTCCTCTAGTATAAACTACAAACAATTGTCAGAAATACACCCTGTTTTAAATAATAACGGTGTCATTTGTGCACAATACAGTATTAGTCTCTGTCTAGCATATACTACAAATAATTGTCAGAAATACACCCTGTTTTGGTAATAACGGTGTCATTTGTGCACAATACCGTTTTATTCTCCTTCTAGTATATACTACAAACAATATCAGAAATACACCCTGTTTTTAATAATAACGGTGTCATTTGTGCACAATACAGTATTAGTCTCCTTCTAGTATATACTACAAACAATTGTCAGAAATACACCCTGTTTTTGATAATAACGCTGTCATTTATGCACAATACAGAATTAGTTTCCTTCTAACATATACTATAAACAATTGTCAGATATACACCCTGTTTTTAATAATAACGGCGTCATTTGTGAACAATACAGTATTAGTCTCCACAAGTTGATACTACAAACAATTTGTACAAAAGTAAACAATTTTCGGTCGCTATTTCTTTTAACAAGCTTTCACATTGATCAGTAATATTTCTAATATTTTACTGACAAAATAGAATAAATTTACTTAAACAATGTGTTGTTTAAACGTTTAACAATTACCTACATTATACGCAAGATCTTACCATATATATTTGCTTTGCATTCATAGTCTCTCTCGACAGAACAGAATATTGTAAAGGATGTACTCTTATAGCAAATACAAACACACAAACAAGAAGCAATGTTTTGACCTTAAAACCTCACCATTGAAACTGAACACACGTATTTAACTACAAAGATGGCACCTGTAAAGTTGCATTTCTAAATTCAATTTGTTGAATATCTTGTTATCTGTCATTCGAGGCCTTTACCATTAAGAATGCCATTGAAGTATCATATTCCTTAGGCTTTCCAATGAGATAAATACCCGGTACCTCATTGTCCATGTATTTTGTCCCCGTATACAGGTACATGATTTGTAGAATCTTTAAGTAATAGGTTATAAACGAAAACAGCAAAGGTACGCGTCTCTAATAACTACCCGAATGTCATCTTAAAATAACCGTTTATCGGTGTGCGTTCACGGGAAATGAACGACAGGATTCCATATGATTCAATGAAGGTGTTAAAATAAAAGAATAATTTTAATAATTGTTTATACAAATTAATTAGTCAGTGAATAACAATGATTGTTCATGGGTGTACGTGCATTGGCAATGAATGACACAATTCTACATATAGGTTCTATAAAGGTGACGTAACGACACAATTCTATATATAGGTTCTATCAAGGTGACGTCACGAATATAAACACTGACGTAATACTATGTTAACTGGAGATCGATATCCAGTTATTGCTAATACATGTAAATTATTAATTATAGATAACAGAGCCAAATTAGTATTCGTAATGTTAATGTCACTTGAATTATGTGGACACGAAAAAATCGGAAACTCGGAAACAGCAGGTGTCGATATGACACTGCGGCCAAGAAGTAAATAAGAAGAACGACGACGAAGAAGTTATTTCTCACTTTTTTCTACAATCCCTGGTTTCGAATTAACGGTATTTAATTAAACTATGGTTGCATTTGTGATTATTAAGTCTAAAATAACGCTTAACGTTTATATGTGTATGTGTGTGCGCGTGTGTGTGTGTGCGTGCTTGCGTGCATGCGTTGATGTTATTGACGTTCAAGTACGTTGTGGGAAGTAGTCATCGATAATAGGACTAACGGTCTAGAAAGGGGACGTATTACCGATACGTGATTTTCTTATTGTTTATTAGTGTTCTTTATGTGCTGTAAACAACTATTTTCATTATTTATGTGGTGCATTCAAACAATTAACCATGGATATTTATTGAAGATATCTTCAACTCTTAAATTCTAATAATCTAATTTTATCGAAATATTTAAAAGCGTATCGGCAAATAAGATGATATTCAGACCTTTTCTGCTAACGTGATTGATTTGTTTTTCTCACGATGATAGATAATATTATTTGATTGTTTGTTTGTTTAATCATACACTGTTATGGTCGAAGGTTTATTAAAGCTAAGTTTGATACATCCTTACAGTAAGACATCATTTATACAACAAGAACTGTTATTGTTAATAAAGGCTTAATAAAACTCGGTACAGAGCTTACAATGAGACTTTATTGAAACAACAAAAACTGTTATAATTGTTGAAAGCTTAACAAAGCTAAGTTCGGTACAGAGCTCACAGTAAGACTTCATTTATACAACAACAAAACACAAGTTCAGTGGATGTTTCATATTAGATATAAAAAGTAGGGACAAAGTGTGTGTTCGTTGCTTCTATATAAAATGTGTACTTAGAAATATTTAGATAGAAATGATGTGTTTGCTAGTTTACTATGGGATAATGCCTGTCACATATTTAGGATTCTTAAACAAGGAACTTAAACTGAAGTCATTATATCTGAAATTATTGACGTTGTCCCTTTCAGTAACATATGTCTGTCAAAGCCGATTAGCTAGCGAACACATTTACCTAAAAATAACAGCGTTGCTCTCAGCAAATGATATTTTTCCACTGTTGATTAAATGTAAATGAAATAAGTCAACGTCCTGATTATACTGATGACCGTCTGCACCGTGTCTATCCGTGTGGTCAACAAGGATAATTTAATTCCAGAAATGTTTATAGGAAATAATTATTTCGTTACGATCAAATCTGTATCACGTCGAACACGTGTTAGATTCGTGTTAGAAATGATCTGATATAACTGAGACGTAATCTAGATGTATTTGACATCACTGTTAATTTGAACAAAGATGTACTTAGTGTTTATTGCAAACAAATCAATCATCTTGAAAAATGGATGTGCCATATTGCATATACGAATACATATTGATATGTTCTTTTGTGCAATATATTTATTTTCTAAATATCAAACATATATCCAGATGCACAAATGATACACAACTTCTAGGGATAAAGTGTCAGTTTAATAATATATTCAGTTTTCCCTAGCTGTCTTCCATCAGTGATGTACATTGTATACTTAGTTTTATAAATTAATTGGTTTGTATTGGTTCACCCAACGGTTGGTGAAAAAATAACTAGACATTTCAATTAAAAAAAGAAATACTTACGCAATTTAAAGCGGCATTACCAGCCAATTCTACACTTTATATTCAATAAAAAGCTAGTGTTATTATAATATTTACCATATAATGGCTATACGGATCACAGCCGGTTGCAAAATACCGTTGTTCATCGTAAAAAAACATGTATTTACACTCGTTTCTATCTTCGATATATGTATTAGATCCGACTTGTGGAATACCGTAAATTTAGTATTAATAAAATATGAACTAGGTTCAATCCGCAATTGTCCGAAAATTTCCAGTCATCATCGATTAAACCAAGGTAAGCGGTTAAGTTTTAAGTTTATATTAATACATGGCGCAATGATTGTACCTGCAGAATGTTTATCGGGCAGTTCGAGCTCGAGTCCCGTGACAAATATCATGTTTTTTGGTCCAAAACAATTTTTATACCACAGTAATCCATATACGGTTAGGCGTATCCAAAATAGTAAGTTCCAACGAAATGAAAAAAATATGTTTGTCTTTGCAGATATCAAACGAGCGTTCTTATACCGAAAGGTGACGGAATTGGCCGAGTATATAGGATATATGATATTTTCCGTCAGCAAAGCAGCTATCTTAACTGATTAGTAAATATATATTTAAAACACGATCTGTTCACATGAAAGAGAGTTATCGGCTGTTAATCCACGGAAAGCGATGAAAATTCACGAAAGTAATGTCATTTCATAATATATGTTGTTCATTTCATTATGTAATACACATCTTTAGTTAATGGTTACGGCGCTTTAAGGACAATGGTCAAGCTGAAATTGAATTTTTTGTTGATTTGTTTTTATTCTGATAGCTGTTCTAATAGGAATAGTGTTTTAGTGGAATATTGATGTTATATATATATAGATAGATTGTAAACTGTCAATTGTGGGTGGAATTTAAATTTATAATAAATGAACCAATAACAAGGTCAAGTATCATTTCAAAGAAGTATTGTCCACCATCGAACTTCAATGTTTCGAACTCCATGAAGATTTTTCTATTGTATTTAATTATTGTATTTTAATCCAAAACTGAGTCTTGTATTGATCATTTTTCATGTCATTACGGGGAACACATTCGCTGACGGTGGCTTTATAACCAAAAAGAACATTTGTAAAACTCCGTCGAACCTGCTGTAAACTACTGTAAATGTCGTCTTTTTTCAAAATATATGTACAACCTGGCGCTTATTTTAAGAATTAAGTAATTCTAATTTCGAATTTGTGACAAAAGTAACTGTAAAATTCTATACAATTTATTTTTAACACGTGACCGAACAAATATTAAACAAATAACTTACTGTCATATTTCTGGAAGAAAGTAATCGTTCTTAATTTGAAGGCGACACATTAGAACTCAACTGTCATCTGAGAAATTCATTAATTGACAGCGTTTCTTTCACTATAGGTAGTTTTTATTTACAAAACAAATACAAGCAGTATATGGTCATCGATTTTGTAACTTTACGTTGTTCGATATTTTATACGAAATATATCATACCATTAAGCTAGCTTTTATTTCGCTTCGCACTGTATTCAACTGAAATATTAAAATCTCGTACAAGCAAGCACATGTGGTTAAAAAGTGATGTTTAGTGTTTCATTGTTGTAAAATATCCAGCTGAAACATCATTGGTTCCACATTTATTTGTTTTGAACTGTTCAAAGTATGTTGCACGTTGTGGATAGCTGGTAAAGCATTCTTCATCATTACACCATTGTTCTACAACATGTAATACAATGTTACGTGCATTGTAATGTGTTTCCAAGCAACATGCACAAGTGATGACAGTGTAAGTAATTACCTGGCACTCATAAATAGTTCGTCTATATCAGTTATCTGTGTCAAAGGATTGACACATTAATTACTAAATGGGAATCATATAACATTCACAAATAACTGTTTGGATAATGCGTTTAGCTGCAAATCTTTAGTTTATACTATTTAAGTTAGTTTTAACTGGAATGCGAAGAAAGCTCAAAGCTTTTATTAAGCGCTTGTAAGCTTTCTTTCTTGGCAGAACAGTTCTGTGTGTTGTTCTTTGAGAGTCATCTGGTCGAGCTGGGTATCGTAACCGCAACCTCTGGCGTGAGCAGCAACACGCTATCCACTACACGACCCTGGTTGTGGGTTCTTTTCTTATGTTTTGCCCGCTATAAAATGTGTTATTTTATCTACATAACGACCGACTCAAATGATAAGATTCAATATACAAAATTTAATTTATACTCGGCATGAGAAATAACACAATTAGCATTAGCTATTAAGGTATATACATATATTTATTTTATTTATTAAAGTGACAGGTACAATACATTTCAGAACTACATGTACAACATTTGCAAAGGCGTTAGTACATGCAAAGAAATACCCAGTATATTAAGGCTTATCAATCACTAAAGTATCAAAGTTTACACAAATAAATAATGATGAAATATTACATGGTATTGTTAACCATATAAGATAAAACAAAAACAAAATATCATGAATAGCACAATTGATCAATCAATGCATTGGTATAAGCACAGACCTATTTAATATGGGCATCACCTCTAATACAGCCCAAGCTTCGCATGAAAAGTCGAATTTATTTTATTTATATTGCTATCATGCATTAACGTACTGAAATAAAGAGGCCGAAAAAACAAAAAAAAATCATAAAACATGTTTTTAGTTATATAGAAATATAAACTACAGTCCGGTAATTTACATAATATAATGTAAAACTAGTTAACAAGAAAATTGCATTTCATTTAGAATATAGTCAAAATTGCATGAAACTGAATTGGAACCAATCATATCTGATAAAGCAGTCAGATATGTTTTTATCAATTCACCGCTGGGTCATTATTTGACTTTATTGATTATTTCAGTTGCAATTATCTTTTTAAAAATTCGAACATATTAATGCGTATCAGATGAATACCTACATACAATAGCAATTGGTGGATTAACATTTTCAAATTTAACATGTTTCTTTTTGGTATTAAATATGGATTTGGGATGACTCAGGGGTCAAATGTTCTGCTTTAAGATCACTTATCTCTCACGACTATCGTCATAGGTTCGAGTCCCGCACTGTCCAGAAACTTTATATGAGGAAGTTTATCAGTTACTTGCGGAGTAACGGTGGTTCTACTCAGATTTATTCTAAGGTCTTTCTTCATCAATGAAACTGGATATCACAAATATTTATATATACAACCTGGAATGTGTTGAGTAGGGCTTAAATCCCATTCCAAAAACAAGGAGAATGTGGACTTATATTTAACTTTAAAAAGCAACAAGAATGGGACATGAAAGAAAAGGAAGGACAGGCAATGTTTAGAAAAAGTAAATTTTAAGACTTACAACTAAGCTGTTGGAAAGCAAATTAAACTTTGAGAAAAAAAATCGATTTAATTAAAACAAATTTTATTCTCATGACAAATTTAATTGTTGAACATATAAAATGTCAACAGCATTCTACGAATGCAAACCAATCTATGATTTTAACAATAAGAGGAATTCCTGTAGCGTTTTATAAAAAAAAGTTGTTTACTGATCTTGTCAAATAAAACAATTGAAAACAAATTTATCTTAACTCAATTGCAAAGAAAACTTTAAGCTTATATGAACCACGGGCGAGTCTGTTTTCTGGATAAAAACAGTACTGAATGTGTTGTTTTTAAAAAAGTCATTTGGTCGAGTGGGGGAGGGAATCCACAGCCGCTGTCATGAGCTGCCAACTCTATTCACTAGAGTACCACAGTTTTGTTTTGATAAAAAATAATATTGAAATATGTATTGAAAAGATCTCTATCATTTTTTTTGTTTGTTTTAATCATTTATGTTTGATATAATTATATCTTATTCTTCTTGCCATTTTTATGTTTTGAATAATATAGAACTATATCATAAAAAATAATGTTAATATTATTCATCCTAGTGGATATCTTCTGTATAGTTGTAAAGACAAACAGAACTCCTCATTTTCATAGCTCTTAAAAAAGAAGAATTTCCCAAGAGCGATTAGCCAATGCAATATTTAAAAAGCGGGGAGGTATTGTAGTGGATAGAGTGCTGGCCGCCCTCATCCGAGGTTGCCGGTTAAATCCCAAGCCCAACCTGATGCCTCTTAAATTATTTGGTACCTTGCTGGTCATACTCAGGAAACGAACTCGAGAACAGTTTGCAATAGTATAAGCTTTAAGATCAGTTTACAACAATATAACATAAATTAGTGTTACTAATAAATCAAATTTGTCATTTATAAAAAGATATTAATATGATCGATGAATAATGTTTTTTGCTGCTTTTTAATTTTTAAAAAAAAAATGATATACATGAGCTTTCTTCTAATCAAAACAATTTTGTTTATAAAGGAAGATGAAACAAAAAAAATGAATGTTCTTTCATTTTGCTTTTTGAATATAGTCAATGTACATGTATGTTTATGAATGGCGGGTAGTGTTTCACAGTTGTAAGCATATCCTTGCAAATATATATGTGTGTTGAGAGGAGGTGTTATGAACTTCATGTTAATCATATATGTACGAGGTATGTCCCAAAAGTAATAGGACGACCCTGCCATTTTTGTATTTAGGGTGTCACATGCAAACCAGTGGTATCAATGGATAGATCGACACATCTTCTATTGTCATGAAACATCAAATCAACTTTCAGTCAGTGTTAAGTTCATGCAAAAGGCACCATAGTATCGCGAGTTTGGAAGTACGGGGGACTTTGAAACTAGACGTCATTTAAAAAAAACTATATTGCCTTCGAAAGCAGACATCTTCCTCAATATCGTGCCAAATGTTATGAAATAACAGTAGACGTAATTTCAGATCATGGACGAATGCCATTTAAAAATTCGACGTTATCGATAAACATTTGATTATTGTGCGCACTTTTAAAATAACAAGTGTGAATTTGAATGGTAAAGAAACTGGACGACGTCACGCCTAGAGTGGAAATTTGGAGTGTGGTAAAATTTTGTGTTGGGTATAATATGACACCACAGGAGACTCTGAAGTTTATTTCACACAACTCTTTAACAGATGGCATATCCTGGAGTCTTATCTATTGGTGGTACAAACGGGTCTCCAATGGTGAGACGAAAATAACTGACCATTAGCGATCTGGACGACCGAAATCTTGTGTGGTTTTCCTGGGATTCAAGTCAGATCTTATGAAAAGCGCTTTCAGTACCTCCGGGCCATGTGCCGGAGTGTACATTCTGTGGTTAGGATCTACGAGTCATCATAGTATCGTGACATGTACCAGAAGGGGGTGCAGTACCACAAAAATTGTGTTTTGCACAGCGGTTCATACTTCGAAAAAAAGAACGACTTTCATTTGTATGTCAATTTGACGTCGCACAAATAACGTCAATCTACCCCGTACTTTGTAACACATACATTTTGACTTGTCAAAATTAATGTTAAATAGTGGTGTACGATATTGAAATTTTGCATGCTTATAGTTTAGATGTTGAAAATTATCCATGCCAAGTTTTGTTTGAATTGAAACACTAAAAGTCATTTTTCTAAATGCGTCCTATTACTTTTGGGACATACCTCGTACGTAATTTTACTATTACAAACAGAAAAAATCCACCAACCCACAAACACAAAGATGCCTAAAAATCGTACAGCCAGAAAATGACACTAAATGACCACACATAATGAAGAATACTTATTTTGCGTAAACTAATGAAATGAAAATCAGTAAAAATTGATAACTAACCACCAGTGACCAACATCAAAATTTAAAGACTTGTTGCAAGGTAACTGAGGTAAATTATGCCAATAAAATTTAATTGATGCTCTCTTAAACACAACTGACCCTATCAAATATTACATACACAAAACTGCACAAAAACAGTCATTTTGTTCTCAACGGTTTTAGTCACTTAATCTTTCTAAACTCTATAATATTATCATAAACATAACTTTGAAAAAAACATATTAGCTTCTAGTTTTCCATAAAAACAGATTTCACATGCATATATACCCTACACATTTTTAACTCAACTAAAGCTGGACCATAGTCCTTCAGTTCTGACAACATTTGGTATTATTGTTTTAACAGGAGAGACATATTCGCACAGAAAACACCTAAAGAGTAAATAGTTTTATTAGTGATTTTGGCTGTCTGCATATGAAGTCAGCGTTTTATGTACGACTGTTGTCTGTGATTTAATTGAGAAAGTAATAATAAAGAATGTGTGTAATTGTTTTATTCCATTGTGAGCATTCAACAAGTATTATCTAGAAGAGAGCCATGCAGATTTTCGGAATTAATAAACGAATTACAAATAAAATTTTCATTTTTCACAGTATACACCTCTTGTTCTGTTAATCATATTTACTGAGAAAGATATATAATTGTCTCCATCAATTATTTCGTTTTTAACCTTTTTTAAGGTGTAATGTAAAACTATATAATATTTTGTTTTCATTTAAATTAACATGAAAGATACGAACATTTTTTTAGCCGTCACATTCATTTCCTATCCCTTGATTTTCCGGTTTACGAGCACTAAGCTAAATTATTTTTTGAAATTCCCCAAGATAGCATTGTGTCAATCATTTGTCATTATTTTTCCATTACTTCCGATGAGTGTGTATTATGGTAAATGTATTCTCTGACAACGGAGGGTAGTCTTTATTTACTTGATGCATTAGAATGTACTTCCGTCTGTTATATAGAACAGTCACGTGTGTTTAAAGGCAGATTGCAAAAAAACAAAAAAACTAATGACAATGTAACTATACTTATTGCTTTCATATTATTTTCATTTTAAATATTATGTGCACGTACTTTTGTTTTCTTTTATCCTCAGAACTAATTTTCCGCTTATTGAAATTTATGTTTACATATCGTGTTTCTGGCCACTATTTAAGATCGACTAAGACTGTCAAATATGCTTAATTCTATAAGTAAGGAGATATGCTGAAAACATTCGCTATTCATGTCCTTGATTAATTCCAAGTAGTTTTGTATTTATATAACTCGACGCTGTAAAAGTCTGACTACACAGTTGACATTTGTTCTTTGTTTTATATAAAATAAGGTCTAGGATTTCCATGGTAAAAAATAATTCCTCATAAGAAATTTTTTTAAAGTTTTTTTTTTTAGCAGGAATGTAAACCCATATAAAAATGCACAATAACCGGTAGGGTGACCACGTTGATTTTTTTTAAAAGTTAGCGCAGTGACACCCTGTGATTTTTTTTAAAAAAAGAAACCTCAAATGCTCAAAAATACATGCATATGTTGAAATCATATAAAAGTCACCTTTTTATCACCAATGATATCTTACTGCAGTATATGCTATGCTTACTTTTGCTCTACCCATATGTAGCAAGAAATCACAACTACTATGAACCATTTTGAAAATATTTCAAAACCAAATTAAATAGGCCTTGTTTTTAAGCGTAAGAATCATTTTACCGTGGGAAAAAGGAGCGTAACTGCGTAGTGAGACGTTAAAAGCGCATATGTATCCGTTTATTACTACAGCAGTAAATAGTGTATTTAACATAGATGCATTTCATTGAAATACTGTACACACAAACTGATGATTTTGTCTACGTTGATTTATGAGGTATTGAATTTAATTTATTATACTTTTCTGTATTATTTTTTCTCTCCGAAACTTGCTTTCTGTCATTGGAAATCTATTCATTGTCATGTATTGATATGTATTGTTTCTCACACTTACATTTGAGTTACAATTAAAACAAATGTTTAACTTCAAAACTTAAAAACTTTCTAAATTTTGAATATATATGGTTGCGTAGGAGAAACAATATACTCATCTGACTTACTATTGTATTAAATTCGTATTAAATCGTATCAAATAAAGATATACTATCCTTTATTCTAATAATCTGCTCATATGATATGAAATCCTGATTTCTTTGGCAACCCTCCCCCCCCCCACCCCCCCAAAAAAAAAAAACAACAAAAAAAACAACGCCAATTCTCACATCTGTATTATGATAAACCAAATCACAATACAGCCTACCAAAAACGTAATCATTTGAGCATGTCAAAATAAATGACGAAATAATACATTCAGTAATACATTTATGTTTCCACAATCAATGAAAACGGTGGCATGTTTCGTTTGGTGAATTACTCATTACAAATCCTACCGATACATGGCGCTCAATAGGACGAAGTAGGGGAAGAGAGGGAAAATCGGCCGCAGTATACTTGAAACAATGCTTTATTTTTATCTTTGTTAAAAAGATTCATTTACATTACGTATTAATGAAATAATTTTAATAAATATTATCTAGAGAGAATGGGAGTTGAGTTTATTATAAATTTGAATATATCACACTACAGACAAAAATTATAGCATGATCTCAAGGGACAGGCATCCAACATTTAGTTTATCGACTGAATGGTTACACATTATTTCTATTTTATCATACTACAATGTTTGTTTGAATAAACTATTTTTACAAAGAAATAAAGACAAAAGTGCACAAATGTATTGTTACAAAAAGACCGTATACTTTAAATACAAATGCCGGCCCTTTGAATAGTCGTAAATTCGAAACCGCTTAGATGTTTAAGGTAATAATCTGTAAGTGGTTAACATATTGATTTGATCGGTCTCAAAATAGTGGGACAGTTGAATAATGTCATATCTTTGCGAAAATTAGAGTTCTGCTTTAATGAAATAAAATACTGTCAACATTGTATAATCCTTATGTAAATTGCTAATTTCAATCCCCTTAAGAACGTATTGTACGAAAATAAAACATATTCATGACGTTTACTTTAAAAAATGTATCTACAGCATAATTATTTTGTTATCGAAATAAACTCAATCTAATTAGATAGAGAAAATAGTTGTTGTGTGAAAGAAAAATGAAGTATTTGAAATATCCATATATCCACATCGTTTTCTTTATGAATGTACAATCAATTTCACACAGAAAGAGTATGTCACCTAGTGTATTAATCTGAATCGAGAATATTTTAATAACGTATAATACTGTAGCACAATTTATAGGTTTTGTTCAAACATGGTCAGATTGATTAAATATTTGGTAAATTTCCCAAGTGATTTGGTAAATGTTGTCTGTCTCATTTGAGATATGACATTTTTGTATAAGTTTATATGTAATCGTGTTCGGTATAATCCAACACGATATATACATCTTGATTTCGTTAGTATGCAAGTGTGGATAAAAGTTGAAATACATGAAGTACTATTAAAATATAGGTTAGTAGGACAAGAAACCAGTTAGAAATGCAATTTTGTTTTATTAGGCTTTGTCAATGCGCTGGTTTCTTTAAAACCTTCGAATAAAATGAGTTGGCTCCATAATTAAAATTTGGTTTCTATCAGCTCAAATGTTCAATGTAAATAAAGATATATAAACGGATATAGGCAACTGCAAGCACTTATCCCAATTTTAAACTTCTCATGAACCAAACAACATATTTATCTGGTTTTGGTATCAAAAGAAAGGGTTCGGTTGTAACATTGGTTGGTAAAATTTTCTTTTACATATTTAAAGAAATGATGGATTTTTACGCTAAAAGTAATTTATATATTCTCATTTTAGTCCATTTTTACAGAAAATTTATATTTCTATAATGCACTGTTAAAATGTATTTGTATAATTCAGAATGCTTCCTTTTTTACAAAGAGTTACTGAAGAAATACTAAACGTGTCACCCGAAATTTCAGTCGTGTATATCATATAAATATTAGTCTGCCAGTCTCTGTAATTAAGTCATTGGTTTAATGAATTGATACATAACATTATATTAAATATAAGCCAATAATTAACAGCTGTGTATAGATACATATATCACATAGGACTAATAAAACAAGCATTAACATCTACTTCCGAATCGGTACTTGTTAGAGCCCCGTTCTTTCCATTTCAGGTCTGTGTTTTTAATAAAATTAAAGTAATACAATGTTAAACACATACATAACATATATTATGCCCAATTTTTCTCGTTTGTAATTGCAAAGAAATAAATTAACTATGATTACCAGAACGTTGTCCAATTATTTCCCATAAATGACTCCGACTTCAAGATCAAGATCCAAACAGTCTCCTGTTGCTTCCAAGTGACCGTCCAGAACATTTTCTCATTGCTTTCAAATATGTATCAGACTATTGCTACATTTCTTGCCAGATGATAAGTAGAACTTTCTTTAAATAATGGTATTGCATTATATCATTTCTTTCAGAACATCGGCTTAAGAGTATCTCCTATCACTTTCAATAAGGACCAAAAACCTGGACAGTTCCTTTGCTACCAAGTGAACTATTGAACGTTGACCATATATGCTAAATAATGACTAGAATGTAGTTTGCAGTGTAATATCTAAACAATATGACTACAATGCAATTTGACTTCAAGTATAAATTGAGACGTAATTGACTAGAAATATATTTCAAATCAGTATTATGATTTCAGTGGTCACTTTCTAAACTACCGACTGTTCCATACACGTTAGCGTATTGTATTGTTTTGTATATTAATGGTTGTTTTGGTCGTTGCGTCACTCGAATTCCATATATTTCATGGACTATATTTTTTTCCGAATTGACTAACGCACTTAATAATTAATTGCTATAAATTAACGGTTCAGTTATACTTTTCTAACAATGTACACATCGTGAGGCATGTATAATACTAGCATGTTGGTCTGCTAAGATACAATTAACCAAAACTATTTTCCATTTCAAGTTCACAAGTTCATGACTTTACTGGTCATTTTAATGGGGTTTTATGCCATTTTCAACATATGACAGGTCATATATTTATATGTGATATTCAATAGTATTGGTGGAAGAAGACATTATAATGAATCATTATTCCGCACCTCACTGGCAATTTACCTCACAAGAACATTTTGACCGAGTTTGGTTCTCTCAGCTGTGATAGTTTAGTGGTCATTGGATGACAGTGTGCCTTGGACCAATCGGTTACGGAGGACTTTATCTTTATCATCGAAATTTGAGAGTTTGAGTGTTTGTACACAATTTAATCTTAAATTTGCGAAAGTGTTGAAAAAGCTAATACAGAACTTATACAAAACACTATTTATCTCTTTATTTATATCTTTATTCAAATAGAGCAATAACAGCCATTGTTGAGGTGTCGGTAAGCCAGATACAATAGTGTTTTAAATTGATAAGTTTTGTCTGCCAGACACCATTCACAGGACGTCCGTGATCAAGAATGACAATGAAAAGCTTTATGTAACTACGTTATTCAACTGTGGATGAAAGTCAGACTTTAGTCTCGCAGTTTGGATTCTTATAAAACCATATCTTTCGAGTCCTTATATCCAAAATTTGGCCAAAAATATTACGAAGCCAGGCCCGGCTATCAATCTAGGGGCCGACATTTCGAACACAGCACCGGCCACAGTCGCCGTGATGATTGATAAACGATTCCAGGAATGAGTGGTTAGGTTAACTGATTGTCTGTTAGCCTTGATAGTATAAGACGTTCTTACATGCATTTAATCTATCAATCCTTCTAAACTATCTTATAGCAACGAGATTGGTTTATGGTATCTCAGCACTTTTTATTCTTTTTTATGCATGGTCTTATATATTGGGTGGGAGAGCGGCTGCAATTTTGTGGTCACGTATATTAATATATTCAATGGTTAAGAGTCCACTGCTCCTTAGGAACAAGAACATGAACATTATTTAAAAGTACATTTGAACTTGATTGAGTATGATAAGTACTGATAGCGATTCATCAATAGAAATATTGTAATTGTTTATTATACTCTTGATTGAAACTACAATCCAGATCAGAAACCGTCGTAATGTGAAACATCGTAAAACACACTATATAAAATTTACTTTATCATTGACGTTGGGATAATACTTTCTAATAAATACGTCTTCGGAAAAAAAACACACACAAGCACTCATGTGAATGTGTTTGTTATGTTATTGGCACGCTTTGCAAAGGTATAAATAGTTTATTTGATAAGGCATCAGTTTTAAACGGTAAGCTACTCAGACAAAATTCACACAGCCATGGTTGAACTGTTACAGTTAAATTCAAATTTCAAATACACTCGGTACTTTGAAAACGCACCACTTACAAACAGGTAATATTAGTTCAGAAAATGTCATCTGCTTTCAAATAAAGTTTATATATTAAGGATGCCATCTCTATCTTTTACTGTCATTTTTTTCATTGTTTGAAACTACCTCCAAAAGTGAAATTACACAGGCGTCAATAACGAGTGTTTAAACCATTCGCCTGGATACATGTAGAAATAAACAATAACTTCGTTATATAAAATATCTCTTCCAAACCAAAGATAATTTTGATAAATCACTATAGGAGTTTCATACTTTATATTGTATAACAAATGTACCCTGTATCTATGTAAAAGCAGATATCGGTGTTTAAGTAAGTAAATAAATTTACTTTAGATCTTACATGTAAGACAAATTTGCAAATATTTTAAAGTAAAAGGATTGATGATAGTAACAAAGATAAAGTATGGTCGCTTTTCTCAGTTTTCACAATATAGTTACAATGCATGTATACTTCTAGCCCTATGTAGATTTAATGTATACTTAATTAACAGCAACTGGTGATGAAATCGTATGATATCGACTGTTACACTGTTACATTAACATTAACCCAATACATATAAACTTCATATATATATATATATATATATATATATATATATATATATATATATATATATATATATATATATATTATAGACATTAAGAGAAATACAATTAAACATACGTCCAGATATTGACACTTCTTGGTGTCCAGTGTTGTGGTGGTTCAACTGAAATAAATTTCTCAGTTGTTATACGTTATCACACGAGAGAGTATTTCTTTAACCATGTTTGCTGTCAGATTTAATCATCGCATGTCTTCGGAATTACTTGCCAGCGAAAGCTTAAGTCGGATAATAACTGTTTTTATGGTGATATTTTTCTGTGATTACTACTTATTGAATTATGTATATGCTACATTTGGTCTTATGATAGTCCTAAGCTTTTAATGTAACAGATAATGTAATGAAAGATGTAATCAACTTTATTTTGATAGTTTTTGTAATTTAGAGACAGGAAAACCTGTTCCTGAAAATAAAAAAAAAAGAATACAAAAAGTCTGGTACGCATGTTTTAATTCAACATTGCCATGTTCAAACCTAATACGTAAATGCTACGGAATTAACTACTTTGCGGGGTTTGTCTATCCCAATTTAATAACATTTGTTGTGGTTAAAATTGATATACTGCGTTCATCATTGTTTTATGAAGACATGCTATATATCTTATAATGCATACCAAAATTCGTTCCATTAGAGCAATAAGGTACCATGTGTATCTGAAATAAGAAGACACTTGGTACTTTTATGCACCAATAGGGCGAAAAGTTGTAACATAGAAATAGTCTTTTTTTCCAAATGTTACAATTCTTTTTTAAGATGTACTTACACCAGGTCATAATTATTTGCAATTGGTTGATATATTTTTGTATTATCTAATCCAACATATTTCAAAAGTGCTAAATAATAGAATATAAATTAACAAAATTAAAATTAGTATAATTCATACCTTTTGATATCATTTATATTACACAATATTCCTAAACACCATGTTCGTTATGGTTGTTTAAGATTATTTCTACCATTATATTAACGTGTCTTGTCAAATATAAAAAATTACATAGTACAGAATACTCATCCGGTGTTTCTATGAATAGTTTGGTTGTTATCATACTGCAATGTATGTTTTAATGAACTATTTTTTACCAAGAAATAAAGACAAACGTGCACAAATGTGTTGTCCGTTAATCATATGTCTGTTCTAACACACAAATATAACATATTGAAAAATACCTGAGATGTTGATATATAAACAAATAAAACTCTGCCGTAAATTCACAATAACTCAAAACAGTTACCTCAATATGACCTATTTTTGTGTCGAACAGACCTCGTTTATATATAGCTGTTTTATCGGAAGGCCCTAAGATTCCATTTGTAATCGGGTTACGTTGTATTCTCGTTTTCCTTCCTCATTTGTGTGCCGGAAATGACACTCGAGAGTCACTAATGTATATAAGATGAATATATATCTATGAATAGAAATTAACTTAATTAAATTGTGGTCATCAAAAAATGGATTATACGGACCATGATGGGCAGATTTTATATTGGACGATTCAATCAAGTTCTGTCGCGATGAGATGACGTTTTTTTGTTTTCTTTGCTTGTTTCCAATTCTACAAAGTAGAAATATTGATGCTTCACTGTATTGTACAGTCACCCTGTCTTATGCAGCCAGTCGAGGGAAGAAGCAAAAGTGTCCTTTTAAGTCAGGTTGTTGCTTAATACAGGTAAATTTGTTCTGAAATCATATAAATAAAAAATTGAAAATGTGGCTGCTTAAGACAAGTGTGACCACGTACGCAGGTTTGACTGTACTTTCATTTTCAGATAATTCGATATTAAACATGTTCTGTCTAGCGATCATTTTTTCCACTCATATTGATATGTTGTTTTTTATTAAAAAAATTGAACGCAAAAAAAACAAAAGAAGAAAATAGCAAATCCGGTATTGTGTCTGCCTTTGAGGGGTAGTGTCCAATAATTATATATTGATACCACTGAGCTCACAAAATATTTCAATTAGACTACACACAAAATATTTTAATTATACTACACACAAAATATTTGATTTAGCCTACACGAGACCGAAATTCGCGTGTTTAGCGTAAATGAAATACCGCTTGATGTGGTATAATGAATAGAAATCCACCACTATCGTGCAATACATTTAACACCATGTGCAGTTAATCTGCACAGTTACTTATCACATGAGTAATGTTCGTAAAATCATTTTATTATGATAATAATTGTGTAAACTTCGTTAATTTGAGAATATTTATGTAACCTTGTGTTTATATTGTAATAAGTCAAATTATGAACAGACTAGTAAAATCAAAATTTGAATCAATACATGTTAGATCTACTATGAATACTTTGTCTATGGATATCTCATACTATTTATGCAAAATATATTGACATATTCGGATAGATATTTCGTCCCAAGGGACTGCGAAAACAGTTATCCAAAGGGACGAAAATTTATCAAAAAAGAAATGAAAGATTTTTTCTTACATACCAAACATATAACATCATTGTAAATATGTCATATTGTTTAATAAGGTTACGTCATAAATTGCCGCAACGTCACAGCATGGTAGGTTGAGAACGCGGAGGGGGTTCAGGATGAAAATTCCGTACCCGGTAAAAATACACGGAAATCTTTGGTCGGTTTGCAAAAATGAATATCTTATTCCGGTAAAAATGCAGATATCCTTATCCGGTATTCAAGAAAACGTTATAGAACGAATTGCATATAGAGAATTACGTGCTAGCTTTAAACACATATAGACATAAATATTTGTATTATTTATATCCTGATAAAATAGAACATGTTGATCACGATATTGAACCTATTCCATTTATATCAAACAAGAGCGGGATCGGCAATTTCCGAATAGAGTTTAAATCTAGTTTTTTTATTCATACATAGGTTTTTATCACGTTTGTGATGCAATTATAATGTATTGTGAAATGACAAAATCCACCCGTTCTTTATTTTTATCAAGGTAAAATCTAGTCCACTGCTACTATTTTTACAGAGAATCAGTTCGTTCTGCATTTTCAATTTTAATTAAAAGTAACTATTGTATTGCGTGATTTCACTATCTTACAGAAGATGGTGAAGCTTTACTCTAAAAAGAAATGGTTAAAACACGTAACGTAATAAAAAACCGGAAGTTAATTAATCACATAAAATATGCATTCTGCTAACATCGTTTCCTTACATAAAGCCATGCCTTGACATGAACTACAAGGAAATGAACGTCATTACAAAAGAATGGTATCATATACATCAAAATCGAGATATACAAAAGAGACACATAAATACATTTTCTAAATTGGTCGCCTTGTGTCACATCATTTCGTAAAAACAAACACGACGTAAAGGTAAATGCATACACTGTTTTTCTTTGTCATGAAAGGAAAGTGTTGATTCAAGATATAGTCTTACAGAAGTTGTACAGTCAATGCTAAATAAAGTGTTTGTTTTTTTCTAAATTTATGTATATACAACAATTCCACATTTAAACTTATCTTCTTTTTTTTAACCATACTGACATGCTGCTTTGTTTACTACAGCATTATTTTGATTATTGCATCTCACGAAAAAAAAAAAAATAATTGCAAACGCTTTATATGATGGTTTGTGTTACGTCATCTTTTGGGCAAGCTTAACTAGTGCCTAATGTATATACACGAAACTGAAGCCCATTACTTGCTACACTATTTTTTTTTTGCATAATTTGTCCGAATATTTACAGTAATCTTATTATTTTACCAAATAAATCAAGAGGCAATCCAAATATAGTAAGTTATAATAAAATCATTTTACGTACAATATTGATGTTACAATGGAACGCATTTGGCTTTATTAATATGCATAAAGAAACAAGATACTAAAACTGAAATGGGAATGCAATAGCAAGTTCTTATTTCTGTAAATGTTATTTCACATTAATTATCATGGGCCAGTAAGTATTTCTTTAAGAGACATAATGATTACATTTGAATTACTATTTAATCCGAAAAGTAAGTATTCATTTATGGTCGGGTCCCAGTAGTCTCTCGCTAATAATAGAAGATAGACAGAGATTTGTTTTAGATGCCAATATATCTATGAATATAAATGAACTTAATTAGGTTCTGGTCATCTCACGGAGAGTGACTCTGTGTATGATAGGCAGATTTTATATTGAAAGATTTAATCAAGATTTGTCAGGATTATATAAAAATTTGCCTTTTTTTTTGTTGCGGTACAAATCGATATTTCAGGTCATTATTCGGTAAGCTTGTATGCTTTCTTCTTAAATTGTGCGACGATTGTGTTCCACCATCAACACAAACTAACAGAGGAAGCGCAGTTTTTTTTATATATATTTGTATTCCTTCATGAGTATACAAGTCTCAATTATTTAGTAAACAATTTATTTACATCGTTTAAACTTCAAAGCTCACTGTTAAGCAAACATATACGCTTCAAACATATAGTTCAGATGAGACGCTCCAACCAAAAAACTCTCTATTGTCGATTATAACACTGTATAAAATAAGCAGTATATACTTACAGATATTTGCGGAAAGCTTATCAAAGGCGTTGTTAAAAAGTTTGATTGTTTTTTACAGATGTGGAAAAATAATTTATATCAATTTTTCCAAAACCGTCATTATCGGCAGCTGTAACATTGCACTCATTACAATTCACGCTTTGCTATGATTTGTAGTAATTTACAATTCTTGTTAAGTCATTTCTAAGACGACGCATGATATAGTTAATTCCCTTAATCATGATTTTATTTCCATGAAATTTGCAAAGGGCCATCCGAATAAATGATAGAATCACGAATAATTTTCTTTCATTTTGTATGATCTGTCTTAACAATTACAATCCTTATATACACCGAGTAATGAAAATATGTGATGAATGAACATGTAGCATTCTTTTTGCACCAAGTTTAATATCCTGATAGAAATACATTTGAATATTATATCGTGAAAAAACTCTTACGATGTGCTTTGTGTTTTTAACTTAATTATTTTACCTAGATTATGAAACAAGTAATTGCAACTTAGACAAATCACGCTCGAGCTGCGGTGGAAGAATGAATCGTCAACCCTCCGACCCTGGGTTAAATGCTCTGCCGCTGGACATGCAATCCACATTCTGTGTTTTGTGAATTTTATTTTTTTATTTTCATTCGTTTATTTTAATTACCTGATAGGCTCCTGTATTACGCGTATCAACACCCCCCTCTACACATTTCACAATCATTGGAATCCTCAACAAATGCACAGCAGTGCGGTAATCTGATAATACGTACGAATTACCGATAGTTCATATCTCATTGCATATTTCAGGATGTTTAATCGGCAACCCTACGGTCTATTTATCGTGTACCTTTTATTAATTAAACATAAAAAGAAGTATCTGAATGCTAGGCATTATGGGATAGATACAAAGCAAACTAATTATAGTTTCCAGATCAAGAATATTCTAACAATGTAGTAGCATTTCATTGCTTGGTGGACTCTGTTGTAAACGTTCATGACGCCATTTCATTCACATGGTGAATAAACTCTAAATACGGTGCATCGTATTTTCACATTTTCACGATGTATATGTTGTACTTATGATATTACACTGATATACGATAAACACTCTGTATAAACTGGTCAAAACCACGTTCACAATATTAACTTATACACGACGGGTAAACACTGACCATGTGGTCTAAAGCATTAAGATCACTTACCTCTGTCTGGACACATATATATCGCGGGTACGAGCCAAGTCTGGTCCAAAAACATTATGTGAGAATGTGCTTGTACAAATATGTGACTTTGACTGATGTATAAATAAATGTTGTAATTTATTATTTCCACCTTCTTTTCTCCATTTTTCAATCAGATTCTGTAAATGTAGCTATAGTCTACGTCAATCTTTGAGAATAGTCTTCCAAAGCACTGCTGTCTGTTTACTGTATTGAACTTTGGTTATGTGATAACAGTATGAACGTTTGTTACACAAGTAATATCGAATATTGGTTCTGTGATACAAGAAACAGTATGAACGTTTGTTACACAAGTAATATCGAATATTGGTTCTGTGATACAAGAAACAGTATGAACGTTTGTTACACAAGTAATATCGAATATTGGTTCTGTGATACAAGTAACAGTATGAACGCTTGTTACACAAATAGTACCAAGTATTGGTTCTTTGATACAAGTAACAGTATGAACGTTTGTTACACAAGTAATATCGAATATTGGTTCTGTGATACAAGAAACAGCATGAACGTTTGTTACACAAGTAATATCGAGTATTGGTTCTGTGATACAAGTAACAGTATGAACGTTTGTTACACAAGTAATATCGAATATTGGTTCTGTGATACAAGTAACAGTATGAACGTTTGTTACACAAGTAATATCGAATATTGGTTCTGTGATACAAGTAACAGTATGAACGTTTGTTACACAAGTAATATCGAATATTGGTTCTGTGATAAATGTATTAGTATGAACGTTTGTTACACAAGTAATATCGAATATTGGTTCTTCGATACAAGTAACAGTATAAACGTTTGTTACACAAGTAATATCGGATATTGGTTCTGCGATACAAGTAATAGTATGAACGTTTGTTACACAAATAATATCGAATATTGGTTCTGTGATACTAGTACATGAAACAGTATGAACGCTTGTAACATCAATAGTATTGACCAGAACACTAACTCTGTTTCACATGTAACAGTATGAACGTTTGTTACACGAATAGTATTGACCAGAACATTGGTTTTGTGACACATGTAACAGTATGAACGTTTGTTACACAAATAGTATTAACCAGAACATAGGTTCTGTGACACATGTTACAACATAAACGTTTGTTACACAAATAGTATTGACCATACATTGGTTCTGTGACACACGTAACAGTATGAACGCTTGTTCACACAAATAGTATTGACCAGAACATTGGTTCCGTGATACATGTAACAGTATAAACGCTTGTTACACAAAAAGTATTGACCAGAACACTAATTCTGTTTCACATGTAACAGTATGAACGTTTGTTACACAAATAGTATTGACCAGAACATTGGTTCTGTGACACATGTAACAGTATTAACCTTTGTTACACAAACAGTATTGACCAGAACAATGGTTCTGTGACACATGTAAAAGTATGAACGCTTGTTACACAAACAGTATTGATCAGAACATTGGTTCTGTGACAAATGTAACAGCATGTACGTTTGTTACACAAACAGAGTTGACCAGAACATTGGTTCTGTGACACATGTAACAGTATGAACGCTTGATACACAAATAGTATTAACCAGAACATTGGTTTTGTGACATATTTAACAGTATGAACGCTTGTGACAAATTAGTATTGATCAGAACATTGGTTCTGTGATACATGTAACAGTATGAACGTTTGTTACATTAATAGAATTGACCAGAAATTGGTTCTGTGATACATTTAACAGTATGAACGTTTGTTACAGAAATAGTATTGACCAGAACATTGGTACGTGATACATGTAACAGTATGATCGCTTGTTACAAAATAGTATTGACCAGAACATTGGTTCTGTGATATATGTAACAGTATGGACGTTTGTTTCATACATAGTACTGAGTCCTATACGTTGTAGAATTGTCAAATTTTCTTCTGAAAAAAAACAAACAACAAAGGATGTAAAGTACAAGTAAATTTTAAGTTTATCTTGATATGTAGTCTGATGATATGATATTTAAAAATTAAATTCAATAAATGCGATTGTTGAAACTGAAGAGTCTGTGGGAGACGAACATCTTATTCGCGAAATGAACTGCATGAAAGAAAGCAGATAACACGAGGAACGAATACTACATCTTATAGTGATTGTAATATTGGTTATATTCTGTGGATACTCCGAATATTCAAGTTATGTCCTGATATGTATGTTTTCTAACCGACACATATGTAAGATATGTGATACATAGACTATATATATATATATTGCGATATAATTGGTATAATGAGACTTTAGAATTATATTTTTAAAAGCATATACAGTCAGATTTGTCTTAAGCAGCCAGTCAAGGTGATGAGCAAAATTGGCATTTTAAGACAGGCTGTTGTTCAGTACAATAAGTTTACTCTGAAACCATAGCAATGGGAAACACAAACATGATTACTTAAGACATGTGGCTGCTTAATAGAGGTGACCACTTACACAGGTTTGACTGTATAGTTTCTTTTATTGACTATTAAAGGCTATTTACACACGCTTACCTAAAACGTATCGGTCTACGTAAAATACACATTGATCGTCAAAATTCAGGGTTTTCACGTAATATTGAATGCTACGCCCTTTGGATATCACATATCCTGTAAGACATACACTTTCTTATCATTTTACCAAAGTAAACAATTACAAAATACTATCTTATAACGAGAAACGGACATGCTTCAGCTGATATGGCTACATTAAAGATTTACTAAAAAAGTATATATATATATATATATATATCACAGGGAAGTGAAACAATTTAAGATTCAAATTATATAGTATAACTATTTTACTTGAACTGTCATACTATATGGGTTTTGACAAATGAACTATTATAAAAGACACAAATCAACGATATTGTTTTCTTAATTATTTCTTTTCTTTACTACTGATTTATTCATCATATTTCTGTTTTAATAAAGTGTTTTCTCTCCCTCATGTATAACACGGGCGTTGCATTTGCCGTTCTTAACAACCACAATTGTTCATTTACAGTTTAAACGTGGTAAACAAATCCCCAAGGTGAACAAGTCTGCATCAGTTTCAGTGTAAAACCAATTTACACACTGTAGTGGATAGTTATATTTTTAATATGTTACTGCTGCCTATTAAATATATACACACCCTCGCTGGAATATCAAGAACTCGGACAGTGGAAAGAATATTCAATATAAGAAGGATTTAATTGATAATTAATAATCAATTTAAAATAATATGACCAAATACCAGATCACTTTAATGAAACTTATTATAAATTAATGCACAACACATGCATATGCTGATGAGGTTAACGCTGAGGTAAACATGATTTTGTGTCATTGTACGAGTAATTGAAAACAATGTTTCATTTAATCACAGACTAAACAACTCTCCTAGTTTACTGACAGTTCGTTCACTCTTTCAACTGAAATACGACCCAATTGCAATATACATATAATTACGTGCTAAATAAAACGCACGCCACAGTTTATTAAATAGAATAAACAGATGGGGAGAGTTCTGCGATTATAATTAATTGTTCCGTTATCAATAAGATAAGATCATTTGTTTACGGAAAACAACCTGCCATTCCAATTGCGGTTAACTGCAACACAGACAGATTTCATTACTTTGTGATCATTACTATAAAACAAACAGTTAACGTTCGCAATGAAAAAAATGAAACTGCTTTCATCAACCTCGGTCTATCTTATTTATATAAGATTAAATGTAATACCAATGGCATCAGATTAGAGAACTCACCATGAAGAAGAGAATATTTTTCTTTGTCTTACAAAAGGTGTAGAAATGTGTCGAAACGTTGCCTAATTTACAGTCGAATATAAACATGTGTAACGTTCTTACACGTGTTGTGGTATTAAAACGCGTATTCGCTGCCGCCATGCTTATGTATTGATGTATTGTTTGCTGTGTATTTCTTTTTTTTTCAAATGTATTGGGATATCTTACACAAAAAACATAGTTTTACTATATTTAGATGAATCATTGCATAAGGTAACCGAATGTATATTTATCTTCAAACAGACGCTCATGAAATTTAATATAATGTTTTTGGTAACAAATCAGCATACACATATATAAGAGAAAACCATTCAAATGACTCAATCAGTGTACAGAATAATTATAATAGGCAAATACATAGAACATATCTGCCAACACCAGTCACCGCTTTGGAACTGTCTGTAGCAAAATATGCCGCATGGGTTATCATATCTGATTGACATGCGCATCCAACGTCGCTCTCATCTCCTCCAGAATATTTCTTAAAAATGCAACAAAATACGGTGTAAACTAAAGAAAAATTGAGATAAATATGTACATACAAAACGAATCAAGTGACGTTATATGTAGATGTACTCGATGAATTTGCAGAAGCCATGACAGAGATAAGAATAGGTTTACAACTGAATAATTATGCAATATATTAATAATCAAAATAGAAATTAAAGAAAATCGTGTATAATCTATGGAATGATGATTTCGCGAGAATCAATGGCGAGTAACATGAAGGTATAACAACATAAGAACTTTATTAAAACTAGATTTAAAAGAAGAATCAACCAAGTTTAAGATTCCAAGGCTTAATCCGGAAACCGATCTTTTGACCTACCGATCCCAAATGGAATAGAAATAATATATTTACCAAAAAAAAAGACATCCTGCAACATTTATGAATGTAGGTCGGAGCGATGATATTGTGTTATCTTCGAAAACCGATATTGTATGATTCTCTGACTTTTGACCTACCGACAGTAAAAGTCCACTTACCAAGACAAATCACCTTGCAAAGTTTGAGGAGCAAGTTGTTAACGTCCCGAAATCATGATGGTCTACCATGCCCTACACAGTGTTAACCAACATATCGTGTGTTCACGTTTCATGTCATGTTCATGTCAGAGGACGCGGATCAGTCACGGGGTTAGACCCAATGAATTATCCATAACAGCTACTAGCGCTGGTCCTAACAGATATAAAAACACATTCAAGAATAATCGACGAAACAAAAATGAACAAGAACATTAGAAAAATATAGAGTAAAAAGAACAAATGAAGAAAAAGGGTTTGGGCTTGGGTGGTGACTCTTGAAAGCAAAGTTACAATAAATGTAATTTTATGAAAAAAAAATCAAAGCGTTAAATTTAGTAAGAAATTATTACATCGAACCGCTAATACCACAGGATCATGCTCAGGCCATGCACCCCCTTTAAGGTAAATTCCATATCAATCGGCTAAAGATTGTTTTGTCCATAAGGTTGCTGGTCTTAAGTGTTTTTAAGCTAAAATAAGACAGAGCGATAACTCAACAAGACATCACTGAATTGGAAAACCAAGACCAAGGTTTCATTTAATTCGGCTTAAACTGTTAGAGGAGTTGCATCCGCAAAGTTGTTGATCAAAAGTATGACATTAATATAAGTTAAAAGAAGAAAGAGCCATAACTCAATCAAAAATGATTTTATTAGAATACCAATACCATAGGCACATATTCAGATAATGTAGTTACTGTACATCAAGATTCATTTGAATTTGACTTTAAACTGTGGGAGTAGTTGAATCCGAAAAGTTTGGGTTCCAAAACACGACATGATATATCAGTTAAAAACAAAAAGTCAAAACTCAATCAGAACTTAATTTACTGGAGCATTTATACCTCAGGCATATAGTCAGATCATGAACTTGTTGTACAGCATCTTTCACTTGAATCGAGTTAAAATTGTGGGAGGAAGTGCGTCCGCAAAATTGCTGTCCAAAATATTTTGTAAAATCTTAATTTAAAGAACATAAAAAATATTTAATCGGAACACAAATAGCACAGGCACATATTCAGAACATGTGTTTGCTGTGCAGCAAGTTTAATTTGAATTTGGGTAAACGCTGTGAGATGAGTTCCTTTTCGCAAGGTAGTTTTAGCAAGAACTTTATTTTCGCTATTATTACGGAGTTTCAAATCCAAAAATAGCAATAAGTTAAAATAACAAAATGCCAAAATCAAAGCAAAAATGATTTAATCGAAAGACTAATACAAAAAGACCAACGAAGGACCTAAACTCCATCAAAATAGTTTAAACGGAACGCTAAATATAAATACCAATGGTACGTATTCAGAACATGTGTTTGCTGTACCGCAAGTTTTATATTGATCGGGTTGAAAATATCGGAGAAATTGAATTCGCAACGTTATTGGCCCAATGTATAACATATAAACGAAGTTAAAAGAACAAAGTGTCAAAACTTCATCATACACAATTTATTCGAAATGCTAATACCTGCTGTACAGCAGGTTTAATTTTAATCAGGTTAAAACTGTAGTAGCGAGGAGTCCGCATTGTTGTTGGTCCATAGTATGATATAAAATAAATGTTAAATAAACAAAATGCCATAAGTCCAGCGGTATGATTTAATTCAACTGCTAAGATCACAGATGTATGTTCAGACGCTTTACTTGCTGTACAGCAAATTTTAATGGAATCAGGTTAAACAAGTGGGAGAAGTTGCGTCCTCTAGGCGACGGACAGACGAAAGGATGCCATTTCAGTAGTCCCCAATTTTCTTCGAAAAGCAGGGGTTGATAAAAAAAGTTATATACTATCAACAAAAGAGAACAGTAGATTCTAGCTGTCAAAAATATAATCTTTTTGTATCCTTTATTTAGACTAACCTAGTAGTCTGATAAAATGTTATCAAGACTCAATCATCGCCTTTATATTAAAAATATTTTTCCTTAGCAACAAGAGCAAACTCATGGTGATATTGTATATCTTGTGATTTATATTATATTCTTATTCAATACATCTTATTATAAACACCTGGGAAGTGGTTTGATGTTTGAGTTTTTGCTCCAATCAAAGCACGTTTATCTTCCTTCAATCGTTAATAACCTCTTTTATTTTATATATAATCAGCACATCATAGAAATTACATAGTCAAGATAATCACTGGTAATGATTGGAGAATTATCGGCATTAATGATACATATTAAGGCTGGAACCCTTTCATCGACTGTCTGTATAGAAGACTAATTCGACGTCATATATTGTTATATATTGTTATATCTTAGTATCATGAGAGCATAATAGAGGGATGTTACACACAAATCTAAGGCTAAGGAGATTTACCTGGAAAGAAATAAGAAGAAAATAAAACAAGGTCATAATTTAAAAAAAAGATATTATAAAAATAGTTTAATCTTAGATTAATTGAGACCTACTACAGTTGGTTGAGACATCTTGCATAACATGTTTAAGAATCACAATTTTGTATACCACGTCAGAACAAACAATGTTGATTTGAGATAATTTACCGCTTATTTGTTCATATACTTTTAGAAGAAAAATAGAAAGCTAATAATTACAATTACTTATATCTCATTTTATTAATGGCCTTATTAAAATAACATCAGAAGATATAAGGAGATTCAATGCCATGGATTAGTCAAACGATATGCTAGTAGTGCTTATAATTTTATTGGAGTTTAGAATGTATGTTTGTTTTCGATATCATCGGAAGCTAATACTGTTAACATTTAGTTCTATGACAATCCTAGCCCAATATGTACCAAATCATATACATAAATAATTTTTGAAACAACATTTTGTCTTTTTTAAGGAATATTTATCCAGCTTGAGCCTACTCATTTTTATATTTTCTTGGTATGAAAATGTTGCCAAATATTGAAATATTAAAACATAATAATTGTAAAATAGACATTTTTGTGGCTAGAAATCGTCCATATTTATAAAACTGCATTAACATAATATAATTTATGAAATCTAAATTAAGTTAAAAAACAAAAACCATGAACATGAAAATATGGATATATGTGTGGAGACGGTAAATTTCTGTCCAGTACACTGTCTCAGTGGTATTATCAATATTATTCATATTTCTGATTCTTTCAACATTAAATCATGGATTTCAATCAGCGTTGCTTGGAAAATATAATATCATCTACGTTGCTGCTAGAGAGACGGGAGCAGTGTTACATGTTTTGTTATCCCTCATGTCCTCATACTAGACAAACGAAAACCGCGTCTACTACATTCGACTTTTGTTTGCGTTCTGTGCCCCGAAGGGATCCTTTTGTCATTTTTCAGTAGAATCATCATGATATTCACGACGCCTATTACCACCTACACTTTACAGACAATTGAAACATTTGTTGGGAAACAACAACATACACAGCACATACAACGCTGGAACTCTTATCAGCTTTCGCGATAACGATATCTAGATGAAATAGAGGATTTGTGTTATTTAATAAGGCATGGCGATAAGATACGGATTAAACTATTATATATTGGTCTGACACCGGAACAGAACAATTTTCCTTTGTTATGTAGATAAAAATACTCTTAGGGAGTAATTGAACTAAAACACCTATAACACAGCAGTGTATAAGTATGTTCCTGTATACTTTGGTTATGTAACCAGTAGTATAGAAGAATACATTACATTACAAACGCTGGGAATCGTTATACTTCGTGAGATAATTATATGGTTACAAACGAATATAAATCGCATTACCAGGTGGAACACACAAAACGCCATGATTGTGTTGATATGTTTCATTACGTGTATCAGTATCTAACGGCTGTAGGTGCTGTACAGTATAGCACTTCCACATCCACTTTGGCAACGAAAACGTTTGCAATTTAACATTCACTATATAACAAATTCTCAATGTGCCATTTATAATGAAACAATTTATATATTTTCGTTTTTTTAATAATGTTTTGTTACAAATTGCCTGTTTGCTTCTCACCCAATATATACGCACATACATAATATCAACTTTAAAACCACATTATTGCCTGGATCGTATTTCAGAATTTCGCCATGATAAAGTCGTCGTGCATACCTTTAGATCCTTGGTGTTTTTTACATTCCCATCCAATAATTTAATAGATGGAACTCACTTTTCTATCAGCGACATGCTGTGGTATCCAACAAGAAATTTGATTAATTTTTATTAGACACGCAAGTGATACACCAATTATCATATCCGAAATAAATATATACGAACATATAAGAACATTTGAGTTATGGTTGGTGAGAAAAGCCTATAATGTTCGGATAAAAAAATAGTGTTTGCCTCATGTATCGCCGTGCAATATATTAAATCGTGATAATATGTAAAATCTAATTAAACAAAACAGTATATGATATGTGGGGTATTTGACTTTTTTTCAAAGGCAATATTATTTTCAAAATAATTAAAAAAAATCGTGTAGCTATCAAGTATTATTGTAATTAGTGTTTAAGAGGTTGGCTACATGATTGTAAGCTCCAACCAAGAGGACGGCACGGTGCTATTTTGGCTGGAGATAATTATAATAGATGATAATACTCCTAATAAACGTTGATTCATTTTTTAAGACAAAAATCAGAATGATTAGTGCTGGAATCGATTTATGAAACAGTTAAAACTATACGAGAAATGAATAATTTCTTTATTCTATAGAAATGGCTATTACATAGTCCGTAACATTGGAAAATGCTAAATAACCATTTACAAGAAGATGGAAACCAGATAGCTAGACAACTATGACTGCATAGTAAATGAAAGATCTGACAGATGGTAAATCTTTCTGCTTGTAGTTCACTATCAGCTGTTGGTGATGGTTTCGTGATTTTTGAGATTTTATTCTTTGTATCAAATGCAGGAGTAATAATGTTCACGCACACATACATACATCCGCACGCACGCACGCAACCACGCGCGCGCACACACACACAAACACACACACACACACACACACACACACACACACACACATTATCTAAGATAATTGGTCATTGATAGTCACACGATCGGTCGTGTTGTAGAAGATGTTGCAGAGTCAGGGGGAAAAAAAATTTTGAAATCTTCTTTATTCGTGAATGGAAATTTGAAAATTCGAATTCCCATTGTGTGCATGTAAAGGATGAACTCCCGAGGCAGCGGAAGTATGAATGAGATAGATAACAAACAACATGCTGAAGCTAAATTAATAAAAAAAAACATGAAACGTCTGCCGTGTCTTATCAGTTGCCATGATGGCGAGAAAAATAGACAAATGCAGTTTGATGCATACACACGGATTGCACCAGCGCTGTGTCAGTTTTCTGAATAGTGAGATAAAACTTAAGTATCAATTCTCATTAACTGAAGCTATTTTTCAACATGTTTACATAATGTCTCAGATAACGAATATAATTATATCAGTTTTGACAAAACAAGTATGTCCTATCTTTATTATTCGTAAATCTTAAATAAACAAAAAGGTTTCACTAGTAATCTATGCATAAACAAATGAATTAAATATTTCACTTTATGAAAATATGACTTTATTTTCACAAAGTTGTATATTAAAAATGAACAGGAAGTCAAGGCATGCTTTTCCTAATTTTGAATACTTCAATTTAATAATAAACGATCAATTAGAAGTACACAGCATAATCAAGAAAATGAAATGGCAGACGTGGCTATATTTAGACTGTTCATGACGGATGATAAACTATTGAACACAGACACGCTCTCCAGCGATCGTTAAAGTAATATTATATTGTTAAGCAAGACTGAACGAGCTTCAAAAATAATAACAAATAATGTTTAAAAAAGACTACAAAGGAAAGGAGCTCAATATTTATTATGCTTTCGTTCTAATTCTTATATGTGTATTCCGTATGTTTGAACTAGAAATACAACACTGGGTCGAAATACGGCGCGACTTTATATGATCGCATCACACGCACGGAAGCCTATTGTGGCGGACCTAAATAAAAAGCAATTCTTCCACTGACGCACATAACAAATCAAGATCGTAATCAATGTGTTGTCATATCCGGCTGTACATCTGATGGCTAGTTTGAAAGCCGGGATACCCCAGGGATCTATCCTAGGGCCTCTGCTATTCCTTGTCTATATAAATGATATTTAATAGAAAATATAAACTCATCCATAAAATTATATGCTGATGATGCTAGTCTTTTTATTATAGCAGAATCACCAGATATTGCCGCTGATCTCAGATAAAAAAACATAACTGTGCTGATAAATTGCTTGTTAATTTTAATCCAAACAAAACAAAATCAATGGTTATTAGCCGTAAAATCAACAAACCGACACATCCAAATATTTTTATGAATCATACTGGTATACAACATGTTACTACTCATAAACAACTGGGTCTTACTTTTTCTAATAATGAGTCATGGCATGAGCACATTCAATACATAAAAGATAAGGCATGGAAAAGAATAAACATTATGCGACTTTTAAAATTTCAATTATATAGATAATCACTTGAGATTATATAAACTACTTTTATACTTCCAATTCTAGAATATGCCAACATTGTCAGGGATGATTGCTCTATGTATGGAGTTAATGAAATAGAAAAGATTCAATTGGAAGCAGCAAGAATAGTAAGGGGAACAACAAAACTAGTATCAATATCAGCTCTGTGCAAAGAGACCTGTTTTGAATCATTAAAAGTTAGAATACAAAAACACAAATCAACCATTCATTACAAAATGCATAACGGATTATCTCCTTCGTACCTATGTTCACTATTACTTAAAGTGTTGGGAATCTTATTGGTTATAACCTTCGAAATGCACAAGACCTTAGGACGTTTTCATATAATATTCAATTATATTTTAGTTCATTCATACCGTCTACTGTGCGTGAATAACCTTCCACAACACATTAGAGAGTTAATTTCCATTAATATATTCAAATCAAATACTAACGTTTATAAACAAAAGGTACCAAATCACTTTTATACAGAGAACCGAACTGCCCAAATATATCATACACGACTCCGTACAAACTGCAGTAATCTGAATCAACATTTATTTGATAAAAACATAGTTGCAAGTCCAAATTGCCTTTCATTATCTATTCAGGTGCAGACTATTTCACCAATAAAGACAAAGAATGATGACTAAACTAAAATTAACTTTCCCACATGATCCTTCCATGAATGACATTCAATTGTAATGAAACACTTACACTTACTGATAACAACTCGATTTTTACGGCAGTTCAAAATTATATTATAAAAAACAAACATTTTGAGTATCGTACACAGTTAAATAGATATCGACTTATCATATTCGATGCTACGTTTACTTACATATTTATACGACACGTCTCTATTTGATCTTAGATAGTAAGAAACAATAAATATCGAATAAACATAAAACTTGCAAATACCTATCCCCTGTATCAGAATGAACCGATAAAAGAAGATAAAATCAGTAAAGTCTCTTTCTTTCTTTCTCTTCAACCAATACCCTTTTTTATTTGAAATGTGCTGAATAAAACATTATTTCATTAATCATTTGTTGCACTTTTGGCTAAATTGAAATTTTACGGAACAATATGATAAAGTCTGTATGAAATGATAAATAACTGTAACGCAAGCAGATTGACACAAGCTTCTTAAGCTTTTTCTTTATCTTTTCCACATAATGTGTTAAACATATGACTTTATGCTTTATTGTTGAATGTTTGCTAACTATATGTACTTACTTGAATAAAATATTGTTTAAACTAAAAAATTAAGACACAAATTGCACCCTCGGTTTTATTGATTCCGTTCGTAAGAAAAATGAACAATTGTTCGCCCCAGAGAAACACCAGTACAAGTTATTTAAGTTGTCTGGAAATTGAATGTGTCTTCGAAATAACGCTGCTTGTATGGTTTTATAAATGACAAGATCAATGGTATTGTATTACAATTTAATAGTACTCTTAAACGAACATAAATTGAAGAATATACTTTGCGCCATAAAAACCATTAATTTATATAAAAGTAACAAACGGTGTAATAATGCTATCGTTATTATTGAGAATAAATAACGTACAATTGCGTCCGACTTGATATTGTCTGAATAACTATTTTTGAAATTTTCATGTAATGTTGAAGTCATCAATACTGTTCAATCACCCCTCTGCTAGTGTTTACAAGGTGGCAACACTGATCTGTAATGCCCCATATTTACTCTGTATACCGATCCAATTGATATATAAGATTTGGTAATTCCTGAGTCATAGTATGAAATTGTTTCATTTTAACGTATACTATGTTAAGGAGAACAAGCTTGTAGTCAACTACATTGTATGCACTAAGCTGATAACTAGGAATATCTGGAAACTAATCTTTTCCGCAATATGCAGAATACTAAAGTACCAACCGTATATTCAAATGTTTTTTTCCAGAAAACGACAATATCCGGATAATTTGGTTTTATTACAATTAATGGCGAGTAAACTTATTTTTGTAAAACCAAGTTAATGATGATTGTGTTCTCTGTCAGTTAAGAAGTCATAATAATTAGTTTTTATGAAAGAATAATCAGCACTTTATTGTATAATTATGAAAATCAATTTCAACTCGACAAACATCGACTTATTTTGCAAAAATGTAATGTTCACATATGCCTCCACCCACCCCTTTACAAAATATTTTCAAATGAATTGGGAATCTTTATTATCATTTCAATGGTGTTTGAAAAGCTATTTAATATGTTAATGCTAAAGGTGTCTGTTATATGCATATTCTTGATTTTGTTTTCAAGTTTAACGGGTTGGCGTTGTCTTAGAATTCACCCTAACTTGGGACTTATATGAAGTGAGCAGTCGGCACGTCTAGGATTCTATTCATTTATAGGAAGACACATACACAAAACCAGACGTGGCATTCAAGGCCACAAACACTAATCCAGATAGAACAAATTAATATACATAATACTTGTAAAAGTTACAATGGAAAAGGCATATACAGTAGAACTAACAACAGAAATAGACGCGTGTTTTCTCACAATATTTATGGAATTTCTTTAATGAAATTTACAAACGACTAATTTTCTAAAGAAGCAATTTCTTTAAAAATGTTTTCATCTCCAAGTGTTATCCTTTCAATTTTACTGTAGCAATTTTCTGTTCTTCTCCATCTGCAATAGCTGCTACTCAGCTACTATTTACTTTTTTTGACAGGAAAAATGACCTAAATTAATGATCTTTTATTACGTTTCCAACTGTTCATTTGGCTGTACCTATTCAGTTTTTATAGCGTCATCAGTGATTCATACCGTAACAGTTATCATTCTCAATAAGTGTATATATATAAATATATATATATATATATAATGCTAGATATCCTAAAAGCTTCAGTTACATATTAAACTGTTCTTATAGTCTCGTTTTGTTGGAAAGCAATTTTTTTAATACTAGGTATTGTATAAAACATTTAAACGAATAAATGCTTACCTTGGTAATAGCAATTCACTTTTAGTAAATTGTTTTCGATTGCAAAATACTCTTTCGTTCACCTGTTGTGTTTAAATATATTTTGCTTGTTTTAAACCAGGATGTTTATCAAAAAACAACAACAATTCCTCATACAACTTGACGCAGACATCATTATGTTATACAGAAGTTGCCGTGGAGAAGAACATAAATCAAAATCCTTCAAAAACCAGATGACTAGGCCAGACTAGCTTCTAGAAAACAATTATATGGTCGAACAGACAATGATTGTAGTTTACCATTTTATTTATTTTCTAAAATAAAACATGTTGATATGGACTTGTGACTAGGTGGAAATGTATTAAACCTAAGCTTTAGATAGTTTAGTTCCATTTCTAACATGATGAGTTTATTATCTTTTTATTACAGCAATAAAAAGACATAACTTTAAATAATTTGTATTTTCTTCGGTAGTAAATGACTATTCGATTGCGAAGTAAGCTTGTTTTTTATATATACGCTTTGTAGTAGTTTATTGTATAAAGCCAGTACTGATTATTGTTTTTTGATCGGCCCCACGACTATCACGTGAACGGTCAGTACTGATTGTTGTTGTTTGATCGACCCCACGACTATCATGTGAACGGTCAGTAGTGATTGTTGTTTAGATCGACTCGCAACTATCACGTGAACGGCCAGTACTGACTGTTGTTTTTTGATCGGCCCCACGACTATCACGTGAATGGTCAGTACTGATTGTTGTTTAGATCGACCCCGCGACTATCACGTGAACGGTCAGTACTGATTGTTGTTTAGATCGACCCCACGACTTTTACGTGAACGATCAGTACTTATTGTTGTTTTTTGATCGGCCCCACGACTATTACGTGAACGGTCAGTACTGATTGTTATTTTGATCGACCCCACGACTATTACGTGAATGGTCAGTACTCTATTCACTATACTACCTCGCCGCAGTTAAAGTGTACCGTGTCTGTTTATTTTTAAAATTCTGAAAGGCGTTTTGCTGTTTCCAAACTAGTTGCACTTATATCTCATTGATTTGATGATGAAAAGTAAAGAGTTACTTACACACGATTGTGATAAATCAGAAACATCAAACCCTAATTGATTAGACACAAATGGGCTACATTTTATCGGTTTGTGCTATAAATTAATAATTATACTAACTGTTGCCTGTAATTCTCTTCACAAAAAGCGAGATGTTTCAATCGAGCAACTTCCCTAATCGAATAGACAATCAGATTTATGTCGCTCTTTAAGAATGATAAAACTGAAATTAAGGTTGGTATTTCTGTTTCAAATCGATAGTGATTCTAACATTCCGTTATATCAATTTTAAAGGTTTTATGGAGGTTTTAAAACGCAATTGTTTTTTGTTTGTTTGTTTTTTTGCATTTAAGCAGTTGTAGGGATACATTTACTTAGATGCTTTTATATCAATTTCTGATAGGTAGGCGCGCTCGTCGTTGTCTGGTCTGTATATTTCCATTGCTGAGTATGTGTTAAGTTAACAGCATATATACGTTGTCGTGCTGTTGAATTTGGAAGAGAACAGCCTGATCCGATTATTTGTATTTACGCTGTCTCGTTTTGATGTGTCTACGGTTTATAAATACGGGGTTTAAAGCATTCGTTAATCAAGCCAAGGAGGCCAGCATATATATTTAGATATCGTTACTATTTCCTGTTAATTAATCTCTTAAAACATAAAACAAACCACAACAAGTGGCAGCATTTCAATTAGACTTCGTAAATAATTAATAATAGTATATTGCAAAAACCAGTTTAAACTACAAGAGATATGCTAGCTACAAACTTTAAGCAACATCTTTACGAGATACCAGCTTGTTTTTTTTTTGTACGGTTTTCTGCAAACTAACAGAGAAAATGTTTACAACTAAGTATTTTCTATATATACATACATGCATATGTAAGTTAAGTACATGTATGCAGCATTAGTTCTCATGGTGTACGTGTATATAACAAATAATTACTAAAATAAAACGCCATTTTTAAAGTGTAACATCAATGTTAAGATTGATTGTTATTCGTTTTCCAGCACCATCTCAACCATTACAGATATAAACATGTTATGAAGATGATATATTCCAAACTTTCTCAAAACTTACTGTTGAGACAAAAGTAACGCTTTTATTGATGGTGTCCCGCTAGTTTGGAAAATATGAATAAAACTATGCCTTGGATTCCCTTTTAAAATACAGATAAAAGTGAAAATAAACAATACATTACACTTTATGTAATATATGACCACAAGTGTACACAAATATGAAGCTGTTCAATCATTTAGTAGAATTAAAAAAACTTTTACATTCTCTCTAGTGCATTTTGATATTACTTATGTAGATAATCATCAACAACTAGTGTTGTCATTATATCTTTCAAAAGTACATCGTGTTGTTTAAAACTGAATTGGTCCGCAATGACTTTATTACAGCATTTGACAAAATTAAAAGTAAATTTATTTGTTAAATCTTATATAAGTTATTGACATCAAATAACTGTGATCGTCTATATTTTTCAAAACAGATAAGTATAATTTTCCAAAGCATAGTTTTATTGTGTGATATAAGCATTTTTCTAATTTCAGCCCGGGGTGGGTAATATATCTACAAACATTTGTATAAATTGCTCTTTACGTTCTTTTTTTCTCTTACACATACATACTTAATCCATTTCAAACCAATTCTACCCTACAACACACATTGAAAACAAATCAAATGGAATAAACTGGCTTTGAATATTTTGAGTAAGTGCAGGACTCAGTGTTATAGTATAATAAAAATATTTGCTTTTCCCCGAGAACATTAAATAATCATAAGAACGTTAAAAATTCAGTTATAATACGTCGGACAAAATACCATGTAATTGTTACACTATGTGTATGTTTAAACATCTTATTCATTTCACCTATGAGGTTAAAACAACGCAAAAACAGAGTTGTTGTTGTTGTGTTATTTTGATATTACCATAAAGACATGTTAACTAACAGCATGAGCAGGTATTATTTATTAATATTATAGTTCAACCGTTGATAACATAACTATACATTAAAACTATGAATAATTACATTACAACGCGTAAATAGCTCATGATCTTTGATTAACACCATGCAATCAAGCACACAGGGGGGATTTGTTATGTACATATCTATTTTAGTATAAATAATGTAATGTTCCAATAGGCAATTTGCTCCAAAGATAATTACTTCATCAAAGAAATGTAACAATGAAGCATATTATGCGTAATTTATACAAGATGCCTTTAACGTAACTATTGGAGCACTTTAGAGACAGGAACATGATACCCGCTGTCAAACTAGTTATTAAACTAAAACAGATGTGTTGTTTCGCTGACTGTATAAACATAAGATAAGATAAATCAAAACTGATTTGTTGTTTTGTCGACTGTATGAACATAAGATAAGACAAAATAAAGATAAAACGATTATGTACCTGGTATATGTACATGGGAGGAAATGATTATTGAATGGAATAAGATAAACAGTAGACCCATTAACAATTGTGTCTCTGATGTACTGGTTCACTTGAAAACTTGTAGATTGTAATCCAGAATTCAGAAAAAGATATTAGAAAGTAAACAGTGTGGGTTGATAATGAGAATATTAAAAGCAAGATGAATCTGGAACATAATAATATAACATGTATGACTCAGAGCCAGCAACCAGCGATATCCTACATATTAAAGAATGTAAGAGAAAGTACACGACTTGTATAACGCTTTCATGAACAAAAGAAACAATATCCATATAGCAGTGACAATACGGGTAAACCGGATTGTTTAAAGCGTCAGTGACAAATCCAGTAAGGTGGCCTTAAATTAGGTATACCTCCATTGTCAGATAATATAAGTTGAGGTTATCATCATCATGCACATTGGCACACAAAGCATCTGACTCCGCTACATTCATCAGCACTTGCGTATAATGAACGATTGTGCTTTTAGCTCATGGGCTTTCTGCCGTTGTTCGTCAGTCATCCCTCGATTGTTAACTTCTACTAAAAACGGTACACAGATTTCCACCAAATTCAGTGTGAGGCATCGCCATACGAAGCTTTCTAAAGTTAATTCAATTCAGGACTTATGTTCATATTTTTTTAAAAATTGAAAAAAATATATTTATTATAAACGAAAAGGCATAAGGCTTTGCTATTTTACGCATAGTATCACCTAATGATAGTATGTTAAGTTCGTCCAAGTTTTTCATAAGATCACGCTATTCAAAATGTCAAATGAAGTGGCAGCTGAAATCAGATCAGCAATATAGGTCCATTTTGACCTCTTGTGTATATGAAATTCTTCAACCGCTCCTTGTCCCTGAGTGTATTGTTTCTTAACAAACGTCTTAGGTTCAAATGAGATTAACACTGTGGCTAAACTGTGAGCTTTTACGAATCACTCTCGAAAGCGTTTCCCAGGTACACATCACCCAAATGATTTAGTAAGAAAATATTAATTCATATGAAGATAAATGTGAAGATTAGACTATATGTTCCCATGCCAATATTATAGCAACATACAACATGATTATAGGAAGACGATGTTTGCATTATTTTTTCACAAATTGATTAAATAAACACGGCAGTAAATTCTATCAAGAGATTACCGAGACACAAATATCAGCAACTGCCATTTGGTAATTATTAGAGTTACTTCGATGCCGATGCAGACAGCGGTCTACGGACTAAATTCGAGGTTTTTCTCAAAAATGTATCTAATTTGGTATTTACAATTTAAAAGCAAACTTTATTCAAATAATAATAACAAAATTTATCATACATATCGAGATACTGGCTCAATACTATGTCCGAGGCGTAATCAGACTTCATATCTGTGTATTCACATGTGGACATAGTACAACATAACCATGCAGTAAGTCAGTACACGCTCGACGTCAATATGCATGGTATCGCGGCTCGGTATACACACTTTGCACGTGCCCAGGCTAGAACAACTATGTATACTTCTACACGTGTCGAAAATGTTACATACGCACTGACAGAGTGAGAAAGCAAAGATAAAGGCTGTTAAGATAATCTTAGAACGGGTCCTCCTGTACAAGATAGGCGTGACACCATGGTGGATAATATGTTCGATGATTCGGATGACCAGGCTTCACACCATATTCCAATAACAGCACCGTCTCCAACAAACCTCATCCAACAAAAAGTTATGGTCCCGCCCAACAAACATGCTTCGTCACAACAGGCTCCGCCTCAAAGGCTCCACCACAACAGCCTCCGCCCCGCCAATATACAACTAGGGTATATACAACGTAAGTTACAGAAGTATGATTAATTGTCTCTAAATTGTATATGAACTATATTGATAATGATAAACTTTATAGTTCGACTGTAACCATAATGCTTTTAAGGTGTTTTTATTATAAAAAATAAGCAATGAAAACTTGATAGAGATGGGTTTTTAACAAATTAAAACAGAACAGTATATGATAAATAACTTTTACATTCACAATTAGTTTTTAATCATTAAATTGATTTTTAGCATTTACATTCCAATTTGAAAGAAAAATAATGTGGTTCAAATCAGTTTTTATTAAGCATATTTAAAACGTTGTATTTCTATATTTTAAGCGCCAGACAACAACTGGGACCTGAAGTTACCGGGCCAGCAAATGATGCCGCTAACAACCGACACTCAGCTTGCATAGAGCAAATTAATCAATAAAAATCCTAACATTTTAAGAAATCTATGAATCAGCAGTTCGGACTCGAATGACAATTAAATGTTTAAATATTGAAAACTGTGTTTTTCTTATATTTTATAATATGTTTTCTTCTATTACCCCTGACAATTAAAAACAATATTCGTAACTACATAAATGATCACAGGCTTAGAATAAGTTTAGGTTTAGAATTATGACAAAGATCCCCGAATTAAGTGGGTAGTCCGCTGTACGCATCGACATCGAAATAAGCTGCAAAACTCTAATATGGATAAAAATAACTAATAAACAATCAACAGCCACGTCAGTGTCGATAAGGAAATAGATAAGTTTGTGGTGTTGCCTATAACACCATGTGCACCGTTATACTGCCAATTCGTACATTTTTAAATAGAAGTAAACAGTTTCTCTACAGAGCATACATGAATACAATGCTATGAAATAATGTTTATAATAATGCAGTCAGTATACAGTTTTCATTCTAATGACTTTACCAAGTTAACTCAGTCTTGTGCGCAACTGAGTATGTAAGTTCGAATCGTCACTCAGCCACAGTCTTCTCTATGGTTGATATGCGACGTAGCGTCTCTTTATGATTCGTCTCTCACCACTGATTCAATAGGGAAAGTTATCAGTAACTTACGGAGTACTGGTTAACCATACAAGATCCAATGAAAGACTGGTTAAGTTAGAGTATCGCCTGTTAACCGTCAAGGGTATGTAATGACGCTAAATTTGCATAAAGTACTGCTTGTTTGGTTATACACCTAAACACAATTTAGAATGGCGTCACATTGATCTTTAGACTGGTCCATACTACGATTTAAAATGCCACAAGTAAGTCATTATATCCATTGTTATTTTTAATCTGATTGTGTTCATATATATATATATATATATATATATATATTTTATTAAAGTCTCATCATAGTATAAACATATAACATTTACAGTTTAACATTTCATTAACACATAAACCATGTCATTCTATAAGAATTGTAAGAGACGATTACATCAACTATATCACATTGTCAAGATCACTGTTACAGAGTAAAACAATATTTATAAACTGAGTAAGAATTCGGCAGTCGCTGTTAATCTTAACTCTGTTATATCATCTAGTTGGTTATATACCACAACATAAAAGAGTACTAAAATAATGATTTAATTAAGAAACAAAGTATGAAAAAACAGCGCCATGGTGTAATTATAAACGCATTATGAAATATTTAAAAAAAAACTTATCACCACAAATCAGATTTGTCATGACCTGATTAACAACGACCGCTCAACTTTGAAAAAAAATAAGCAAAATATACAATGAATTGTCCATTTACATTACTTATGAATAAAACAATCATTACAAATCTTGTTAATTCAAAATCTATTTTGATAAAAAACAATAATCGTCTTTGCAATATTAAAAAGCAGGCTTTGGCACAATTTCTTATAAAACGCGGGCTGGTCAACAACATAACAAACTTCTAATCGTATGATAACGAATCACATAGGCTATTTATGTTAGTAGTTACTGCAAATAATTCATTACGTATGTCAACATGTAAGGGACAGTTGGAAAGCACATGATATTCATCTTCAACACAGTCTTTACAGAATGGGCATATTCTACTTTTTAGAGGTAAACCTTCATATCTGCCTGTATTACAATTTTTAAAGGTGCCACTCCGCATCTAATCTTAGCAAAGGCGGACCTGTGTGATTTTGGCATAATAATTTTACAATATTCCTCAATAACCAATTCATGTTTCAACAGCTTTTACTTTCTTAACTTATTACCACACGTACCATTAACGCCAGTAGCTCTTGATAATTTCCCATTCAAATCATTTATATTCTCTGTGTGTACTGTAGAACTCTCATTGAATGAATATTGAAAATTGTTCTTGAAAGACTTGTTTAGTGAAAGGAGCGTGTTGTTTGAGACATGTTCGATTATCCAGGTTTGGCTTTTTTAAACTGTTGCTTTTTTTAAATATAAAACCGAATTAGAAAATAACTACGTGAGTAAACTACTTCTAATAAATTGTTTTGTTGTACTCGTACATGTATTTTCTTTCGCCTGTTCTGTTGTTTATTTATTTTTTGACATTTCTCCTGTTTTAAACCATGGAATTTATCATTAAAAAATCTCAGTTGCGTAAACATCGTTACGTTTCTACAAGAACTTTTATGGAAAATACTTTTATATAACGTCCCGTCTTGTAAAAAGATAAGATTGAACGAAAATTTAGTGCAGCAAGAAAGTAAAACGAGTATTCAATGATTGCAGTTTACCTGCTACCTGTTTTTTATTTTCCAAATTACTCTTGGGGTTGTTTTGCAGGTTGAGAATAATCGATTTAAAAGTAGAAACAGGGTGCGAAACAACTAATTAATGAAACACTCAAATAACAATTACATTTAAATTTTGTTTTGACACTGAGTAATTAAGCAATCCAATCCTACATTTAATTGATTTGTATATTATTTTTTACACCCAAAGTAATGTCAATTAAAATTAGGTTAAATACGTAACAGTAACTGAATATTTTTAATTGACACTTATGTTTATGTTTTCATGCGTATTACTTAGAAAAATAAATGTACATATTGTATTTAATATTTTAAAAAAAATCATTACGTTTTTAATTTTTGTTAATATTTTATATAATCAATATATTTTTGATTTTAGATTTATATTAGTAACATTCAAAATTATTGCAAATGTATTCATTGCGTAAAGCTTCACTACAGAACTATTTATTGTATGAATGGTACTCGTCTTCAGCTTCTCCAACAAAGTATACACATTCTATCTTCCTATGCAGCATTATTGTGTCTTTCGGGTTTTATATATACTTTGTTTTTTTATATACCTTGTGAGCTGATCATTTTAATTTAGTAAATACAAATTTAAACTTCATAGGCATAGATAAGCTAAGACATTTTGCAACATTTAAAGAGAGTCAAAGTTTTCATAATGGGCAGCTTTAAATGAATGAGAAATATCAGACCACGAATGCTGTAAATTACAGTCAATAACGTGTTGTTTGAACAATGCATGCAAAAACAATACTTTGTAATTTGCGTCATATTCTGAAATCCAGGAAAAATCAAAGCTTTAACTTAAAAGTAAATATTAACACGTGTAGCCCAAGTCAGTATACCAACAGCAGTTAAGGCCATAAGGAAGACAGAATTTGAGACGGATTTTTTATATGTTTTATTTGTGTTAATTCCGGCATTTGCTTTATACCAGAACCATATGTTCTTGTTTTGTATCTCAGACGCCACTGCACCAATTACGCCTTTTCCGTTAAAACGAGTTTTACTCAGCTGTTATTGATTCATTCAGTAACATTGATTAATGTAGAGCAAAGAGTTACCAACAAATTACTGTTTTGGTATTGTCTAAATAGAGTTCAGAGATAAATTGCAAGCATAAAAACCTAGTTGCTAAGAAAAAATGGGTCACATCTCTCTGCTTTTGATTTTTATTTAGGACGCATGTAAATTGTTTAGCTGTTATCTGCATTTCTTGTTTAAAAAACAAGATATCTTAACGAGCGAATTTTCTATATGTGAAGAGACAACTAAATTAATTTTTATGTTTATCTTTAAGAAATGCAAATAAAAAAATTAATTGATATTGTTATTTTTTCTCAAATCAATAACGTTTATATGAAAAATTGTAAAATGTAATTGATAACTATGAGATGTTGCATTTTGCATTTGTGTGAATGTATAAAAAGCAAGATATTTCAACGGGCAAATTGTCCATATTTGAAGAGACAACTAAATTAATTTTTATATTTATCTTTACGAAATGCAAATAAAAAAGAAAATTTATTAATGTTTTTCTCTTTTAAATCACTAGTATTTCTCTACATTTCTAATATTAATTTTTTAGTTCATATGAAAATTATAAAATGTGAACCTATTTGCGAAGAAAATCTATGTAATATACTTTAATATACTGTTGTTACTGTATTATGTTTAGCGTCAATTAATGTTTAATGTTCAACTTATTCGCGACTGTGTGAGACATTATTTGAGACAGAATTCTAAGAGCTGCCGCACTGGAAAATAATGCTGCAGACACATGGTATGCTACATGTACTCATTCAGTCACATTATACAGACCAAGAATTATCCCCTGAGTCTGAGAGTCAAGCGAGGAAGCTTCTAGTACCATTTTCAAGTATTTTGTATGACCCGACCGAGGATCGAACCCATATCAATGCGCATGCGAGACGGGCGCTCTATCCCTTCTGTGGTCTATATTCATGCTGTCAAAATAATTAAATTTAATTTAAGTCAAAAAGTATCAACCAACAGACGGGAGTTGAATTAATGCAACACATTTACACGTCAAGTTGCTGTGTTGTGTCGGGGTTGAAAAGAGTCGTAACGTTCTCAGCGTTGTTATTATTTCTAAAATTTTGAAACCATGACGATTGAGCTCATTTTATCAGTGCTGAGATGAGGGGTGTTGCATATTTGATTACACCTGATGAACAGATTCAATTAAGTCGAGTCTGCTACTTTTTTCCTTTTCTTGTAGCATTCTACACACACTTTCAGGAATGTTTTCTTTCATAAAAACGTAGTTACTTAGTTATGGTAACTCTACAATTGTGTTTTTGAACATTGTAACTGATAATTGCCGTGATAAACAGAACAATTATTTATCATCATACATCTTGACTTTGGCTGTAATTTAGGGTTTCTGATGTTAAATAGACACTTCTTGTTTGAAAAATAATGTTAGTTTAAGTATTTCATTAGTTTTATTGGTCTTGATTAGTTTTTGTACATTAGTATGTACATTACATGTAATAGACTGAGTGGAGTACACCAATTGTTATGTTACCAATCCAGTTTAAACTATCAATGGCATATCACACTCTGTATATTAAACATTCTATAAACTGACATGGAAAATGGTTACATCTCTTATTATAAAATTTTAGCATTTTTATAATTGTAAATTTTATATTTTATACTACTACTGTTTTATACAATGTTTACTTAGCAGAAAAGCGACAGACACATATACAAAATAAAAGTTAAATTAGCTGTTACTAAAGAAAAGTAAGGGACATATTTGATTATTCTTAATTATATTTTGGTTCAATTAAATTCAATTTGTTACTGGTTTATCAACTTCGCAATTAATTTAAGCAACGTTGTTTTTTCCATATAGTAGGTAGAATTGTCTCTTATCCCTTTTTTATATTTACTCTTTATATCCCTACACTGTTTTCTTGGAAAGTGTGATTGATAGATGTGTTACCTGCATGTAATATACTATTCCGTGACTGTGATATTATTTGCTCTTTCCCTATTGTCAGATACAAATGAGACATATTAAATGATAGTCTTTATTACGATTATAATCTTATCGGTATCACAAATTAAAACTCTTTATGAAGTGCAAATCCTATACCAATATACAATTACCTTTTACATCTGCTCTCTTATTAGCTTCATTACATATGTCATAAATACCTATTATATTTAAGATGAAAGTCGCCTTTCATCAACCAGGGACTACAAATCTATTTAAAGAATACATATGTTTACCGTTTTTAAGTAATTCAGACGCATAATTTTCAGAAAGTAAACTCCTTTCCCGAGAATGCTCACATTATATAGAGAATAACAAAACATTGTAATGCATGATATATATTGTTTCCACCACAGACAACCTCTACAAATCCAAGCATAACATTGTAATGCATAATATATATTGTTTCCACCACAGACAACCTCTACAAATACAAACATAACATTGTAATGCATGATATATGAATTGTTTCAACCACAGACAACCTCTACAATTACAAACATAAAGTTGTAATGCATGGTATATATTGTTTTCACCACAGACAACCTCTACAATTCCAAGCATAACATTGTTATGCATTATATATATTGTTTTTCACCACAGACAACCTCTACAAATCCAAGCATAAAATTGTAATGCATGATATATATTGTTTTTCACCACAGACAACCTCTACAAATCTAAGCATAAAATTGTAATGCATGATATATATTGTTTTTCACCACAGACAAACTCTGCAAATACAAGCAAAACATTAAATCTGACGTTTACACATTACGGGAGACGATACAATAGAATTAAATGTAATTGAACAATTAATGGAAAATCACTATGGTGTATTTCGAATCTGGTTTACGGGTGCACCAAACCTCGCTCTTGACTTGTCATCCTATCATAAAAGGAGATCACTTTAAATGTAGCCGGTTTGATTTCCTTTTTACAGCCGGATAGCTTCCACAAATGTATCGTGTAAACCATAATTGTACAATTTGATTTGTCATTTTTCTGTCAAATAATATTATTTACTATTAGAATTAAACTACGAGGTTTACCTGAGCTATAGTGTACGATGTGTATGGTGTCTTAATGACGTCATCACACTGACAAGTAAATCTCTGTTCTAATTATATTTGTATTTTCATAAGTGAATACATGAATGACATAAAACAATATCTGTCTAATCAATTGATTGTTTATTTATATTATTGTTAGCTTTACACTTATGAGTAAAGTGATACTGTTGTTTATAATTCTGAAAGTAACAAGACGATAATTAATCCAAATTAGGTTATACATTCCTAGATGTATCCTTTATTCGTTAATAACGGGCACAATACGCCAACATGGTAAAAAGTGCCTCAATATGGATTGCTGTTACAGTAACACAATTCATGAACTATACTGCGAACAAAGTATAAGTTATAATAGAATGCATATGCTAATAAAGAATAAAGAATAGCATGCATGAGAGTGCTCAAAGGGTTGCCAAATTGCAAAAAGAGTTTGAGTGGACCAACGAGTAAGAGTAGGAAAATAGCATTAAAATTTATAAAGTGATGTCGCAACGACGTAACGTAAATCTGGCCTGCGATAGATAAGCGTACAAGATATGTTTGAAATACATGTTACTGTTTTATTGAAATATATACTTTCTTCATACTTCACATACAGTTTGCAGTAAGATTAAATATAATGCATGTAAAATAAATCCAACATGTCATGTTCATATTAAGAGATTTGTCCACGAACTTCTGGATAACCCATCGTATATACAAGTTAATTCTATAGTGCGTGCTAGTTCTTCCTATTTGATAATATAAATTTTAACACATAGGAAGGATTTCGTGAATACGTTTTTTTTGTATTAGAATGTTATCTATATCCAGGTCTGTTTGACTCGAAAAGTAATCACTTCATCAGAGAATGATTACAGTTAAAAAGCGTATAGGCAATTGATAAAACAGCTTATGTTATAAATAAAATCCAGAATGCCGCCGTCATAATATTAATAAAAATATACTAGATTTTCGTTGACTTCATAAAATAGGATGAGACAAAAAGCATTCAAAGCAAATCGTTTTTATGAAGAATATATTTGTAAATGTTAAGAATATATGTCTAATTGAAATAACTAAATGGCAACGGATAATCAACATTTACTTTGGACTGTGTACCTACATGTATGCTATATATATCCCCATGAAAACTTGTTTGGTATCAGGATTCAGAATTATTCTATAACACACGATATTACTTGTAACGAACGATAAGCCGGATTCAAAATACGGCGATAACCTTTTTTAAAGGATTTTTTCGAAAAGTGCACTCTTATAATAGCTTTGAAAATAAATGAACATGATTTCATTTTATAATTTAATATACAGTGAAAGGAAAAAGAAAGTATACATACTATAAACGTCGACAGGTCAAGGAACAATAAATGTACTGCATATAAATTTTGTATATTTATATTTCATCATATTTCTTAATAAAAAAACAAACATTTAATTCATTTCAAAGCAAAACAATAAGAAAAAATCAGTTCATTTTCCATCACTTGAACAAACTTAGCCAAAAATGAAATAATTTTAAAAACCAAAATGTATACTTTCTTTTTCCTTTCAGTGTATTTTATCCCATCCATTCTTACTACTGTGCTTGTACATAATATATATTGCCCACCACGGGATATGTCCATCAATATATATAATTCTCTATAACGGTTATAACAAGTGGTTACAATCAAAACATCTTACATATCATCTTACATTGCTTTTGTCCTCCTAGGTTTTCTTGACTAAACATGCACATGTCTGCCGTTAAACAATTTAGAAGAGAACTGGAAAGGTAATGATTTACAACGTGATACAGGTAAGAAAACAGCGTAAATATAGGGATCTATTTTCATGCCAATGCTAAAGGGATATACAGCAGAAACTAAAAAGTTTCAAACGGTATAAAATAAGCACGGAAATAAATTTCTGTAATGATTTCTTACATCGCAGTAACCTAAATATGAATATAACAAATAAACATTATGTGATATTGAAACGAATAATGTCTGCTTATCCTCTATCAGCAGTCACGTCAGTTCCACTTATGAAATAGATAAGCTACCGCTGCAAAAAGCAACATGTGCAGCATTTTGTTGCCAGTTAATGAATACCTTGATATAAGTGCAATACTTTATATTTTATATTGACGATACCCATAATTTCGTCTCTACGAGGGGTGTTTTAGAATTTTTGCAATCAGCGGAACTTCTTGAAAATGTTCTGAGAAAGTTGGTTCTTGTTACTTTGAAAGTTATATCTATTAGCCAACACTCACCTTTCAATCGCTTATTTATTTTCTAAAATTTCTAAAATAGTTTGTGTAGGCTTTTCTGCGTATACGTAACATACACTGATATATCGCAGCCCTAGGGTAGTCTTGAAGCCATAACGCCGTCCAGAAAGACAACAGGTTTGACAACAGAGAATAGTCACGTGGGGTCAAATCTGGAGAGAACAGACGATGAGGCACCACATTGACCTTTTCTGATTTCAGAAATTCAACAAGACTGTTAGGAAGTTGAGACCTACTTGAATACCACTTTTATAGCATAATATCGTCATGAACATTTTGAGTACAAAATCTAATTAGAATCACCCTGAGCCTATTCGACCTTTTGACATAGCAATTTATAGAATTGGTCAACTATTTTGAAAGGAAAGGTCATACAAAGACTTCTTTGCGGTCATTGTTCGTTTGGCAATACACGATCTCTTAGACATAGCATTTTTACAAACTCATACTGTTATCAACTTTACGTTTGGGCTAAAAAAATAAATCCATGTCTCATAACGTGTTACGAGGTTATCAAATACCTTATTTCAACACTCTAGATATCTATTTGAGCAGTAGCCTGGTGCGTTTCTGTTATCACACAGCAAATGTTGATAACTTATGTTCCTAACTGCGAGAGGTCAATCTTGAGCATGCATTGAACTGATACTGCACTAATCTAGTTTTTCATCTGAGCTAACTCGCTTGCGGTGTTACGTCTTTACCAATGGTTGATTTGTTTTATCAACATTGGACTTGGTCTACCAGTTGACTTCTGCCTGGATTTGAATTTAACAAACCATCTGGAAACTGTTGGATATAATAATAATAAAAAAATTAATAATAATAATAATTATAATTCAATCTTTATTTTCTGAGGATACATATTTGGCTATATAGCTAGTCTGACATATGGTCCTCTTAAATATACATATTATCTACAGCACATTTAAACATAAAATTAACATATCAAATATACAAAAGTTCTTTGGTCTAGAATCTTAATAATTGCACATGTAATTAAAATTGTATAAACGTATTTTTATAGATATCTAAGCAAATGTTTCAAAGTATTAGAAATCATTTATATAAAAGAAATTTAAAATAATGTTTATGAATTCAAATATAATGAGTAAAAGAAAGATAATTCAGATATTAGAAAATTATATAAAAAACTGATAGTTCAAAAGAATTTAACATATGTTTTATTGCACGATAAATTATATGTGCTCATGCTGTACCAGACATAAGGTGTGGCTTAAGTGAAGCTTTAAATGACTTTATTGATTTTGAATGGCGTATTGATGATGGTAGTTATGGTAGTAGGACCGCATATAGAAAACGCCCTGTCATATGATGTCGTGTGAGATCTAGGAACATGTAATGTATCATTGGTAGACGATCTTAAGTTTTCCTCATGTTTTAAAGAACATTTTGACAATAGAGTATTTGAATATATTATTTGTAGACCATAATGCATGTATGATATTTGATTCATTTATGAAAAGGAAGCCATTGAAGAGCATTAAACATTTGAATGGAGGGAGTAGGCATTTCAGCTCCTAGGATTAGCCTTGCAGTTCTTTTTTTGTAGTTTAAATAATCGTTCATTGTTATTTACAGAGCATCGACCCCATATGATACATTCATAATCAAATAAAGGTAATATATATGCATTAAAGAACATTTTTATACTGTCTTGGTTTATGTATTTTGATAGCAGTTTCATAAAAGTTATTTTTCTTGTGATATTTTGACATACACTATCTATTTGTTTTTCCCAACTCAATGTTTGATCAATGTGTATACCTTCAGTTTCTTGAATAACATTGTCGTCTAATTTAATGTTTAGTGTGTTGTTATTTGATATATTCGATTTGAATCCTTAAGTCATTGAGAATGTTTTATTGGCATTTATAATCATTTTGTTTTCGCTACACCACATTAAAAAGCCATTTACGCTAGTTTGGAGTCGAATTTCAATTACAGATATATTCTTTTTTTTGTGATGAACATCTTTTATTACATGTAAGACATAATACAATATTGTACACAAATACTAGCAATATATTGAATCATAACATAAAATGGTAACTGAGTATAATAAAACATTAATATAATATCTTACAAGTAACATTTTTAGGATGAATATAAAGAGATAAAGTACTTAAGACGGGTTAAAGAAAGTAAAAAAGTGTAGAAGATGAGAAGTAGAGTTTTGCGAGAAGCTGTATGCATTATATTTTCGTAATTTTAGTTTACATGTTTCCCCATTTAATTTCATGTGACCTGAGTTTGTTTTTGTTTATTGCAATAACGCTTTCTATTTGCTTTGTTTTTTGTATATAAGGTATGAATGCTGCAATACTGGGAATTGTTTTCGTATATTTACTTTTAAAAATAAAATATTTAGCAAGTAAAATTATACAATTAAGTAAGTTAAATCTTGATGAGTTATGTAACCCGAAAGATATAATTTGATAACAGATATTAAAAGCTTGATTGTTTGCAATACAAAAGTTATGGACTTCAGTCCAAAAGGCTCTTACAAAATGACATTCCCAAAACAAATGTTTTATAGTTTCCGTATGTCTATCGCAAAACTCACATAGACTTGAATTAACTATTTTACATTTATATAAAAACTGGTTAGTAGGTAAAATTCTCATAATGTATTTGTATTGAAATGATCTTAGTTTTGTGTCTATGGTACTTTCGAAAGGTAGACAATGGATAATTTTCCAATTAAGGTTGTTAAATATTTCTTCCCATTGAAGATGAGGTTTTATAATATTGTCACAATTAATTAATTTAATTTGCATGTTATATAACATCTTATTTGGAGAATTACATTTTTTCAATTGGTGTAATAAAGGTGTTTTTCCAATTTCTAGTATATTCTCTGTTTTAATAATTTGTTTCCATCTTTTTGGTATGCTTCGAATTATAGTGTAATAGTTTAAAAATTCTAAATTATTCATATTGTATAATTGTTTTAATCTTTCAAAAGTATAAAATGTCTTGTGTCTAGAATCATATATATCATTTAATGTTTTAATTCCTAACTGTAACCATGATTTGTAAAATAATAAACTGCCATTATTTTTTATGAAAGAATTGTTCCATATGTACTGTTTTACTAGATTACCATCTTCAATATTAAAGTAAAAATTAATTTTGGACCATGATTCTATTATGTTACGTAAAAACGGCGTTTCACTAAACATAGAACAACTATCTTCGAAATAAAAATTACTCTCAAAGATCAAGTTTCCACCATATTTTTCCAGTGAAGACCTGTATATAAACTTCCATTCGCCATTATTATTTACATTTGTTAGTCGTTTAACCCAACTGGCTTTTATTGAATTTATAAAAAGTTCTATATCTATCATTTTCGTTCCACCGTTTTCAATATTTTGTATAATAGTTTTACGCTTTATTTTGTCTGGTTTTCCCTCCCAAAGAAATTCGAACATTTTATTTTTTATTTGGTTGATAGTGTTAATGTTAGGTGATTCAAGCACAGTAAGTGGAAAAATTAGTTTTGGTAATGCAAATGTTTTTATTACTGTGATTTTACCTAAAATCGACAATTTATGTTTTTTCCAGTTATTAAGGCAGTTTTGAAATTGTTCTATTTTTGGATTGTAGTTTAAATCTTTATTTTTATTTTTATCGTTTGTGAAAACAATTCCCAATGTTGTTGCTTTTTCATTTGTCCAAACAAATTTTTTATTTTTACAAAACGTTTCTATGGATTTCTTTAAAGAGCCTACACGGAGAATAATACATTTCTTTGAATTTAACTTTAAACCGGAAATGGAGCTGAACCTATCAATTAATAGTATTAAAGATTCAAAAGAAGATTGATTTCCATTTAATACAAAAGTTGTATCGTCTGCAAAGCAGAATATTTAATGATGTTTTTGCGTACCATTACGCCTTCAATTGTGTTGTCGTTATTTACCGATTTATATAAGATTTCAATAGCTAATATAAACAAATATGGCGACAGTGGACATCCTTGCCTAACTCCTCTATTTATATTAAAAAAATCTGAGGTATAACCATTATTTGACACACAACTTTGTGCGTCGTTATAAAATAATTTTATCCAGTCAAATTCGTTACCAAACTTAAAATATTGTTATGTTTTAAAAATAAAATTATGGTCAACACTATTGAATGCTTTTTCAAAAACAGCAAAGAATATCAGTCCCGGTCTATTGTCATTATTCAAGTCGTCAATGTATTAAAATATTGTCCTTATATTTTCGCCAATGTTACGTCCTTTTAAAAATCCTGTCTGACTGTTGTTGATAATGTCTGGTAATACTTTTTTCATTCTGTTAGCTATAGATTTTGTTGCAATTTTATAGTCTACATTTAATAGGCTTATTGGTCTCCAGTTTGTCAATAGTGAAAGGTCTTCTTTTTTTTTTTAGGTAGAAGCGTTATAATTCCCTGCTTCTGCAATGGTGTTAAGGTGCCATGCATATATGAGTAGTTTATGGATTCAATATAAAATGGTTTTATTTCATTCCAAAATCTTATTATTTTTCATATCCTTTAAAGCTAGTTTACATTCATATTCAGTTAAAATACCATTACATAATTCTTGTTGATTATCATTTAATTCCCTAATATTACGATTATTAAAAAAATTAAAATTGTCGTCACTTGTTTGAACCTTACTGTATAGCTCTTAATAAAATATTTTAGTTTCTTGTAGAATGTCTTTTGATTTTGTTATCTCACGATTATCACGTGTTAGTCTATTTATTTTTTTCGATTCTGCCCTCTTTTTTTCTAAGTTGGAAAAATATGTTGTATTTTTTTCTGCACCTTCAGTCCATTCAGCCTTAGCTCGTAAAATAATACCGTTTGTTTTTATATCTATAATATTTGCTAATTCATTTTTCTATTGTTTAATACATTTAACAAATTTTGGTTATTTGGATCATTTGACAATTATTCATCTAATTTATCTTTGTTTTCTTTAAGACTATTTTATAAACTTTGATTTTTTTTCTTTGAAGTGTATTTTATAGATATATTCTTATCTGCTGTGTGTATGGTTGTGTCTTCGTCATATAAGTCTGTTTCACATTCTTCAGTATATAAGGATAAGTGGTTAATGAATAAGAGAAATAAAACTTAACCCAAGGACAGAGCCTTGAAGAACACTGCTTTTAACAATTTCCTTTCAAGAAAAACTAATGCCTGATGCAATGCACTGCGTTCTACAAGGAGTGAATCAACCGATACAACAATCAGAGATTTTGTAGAAAGACATTTTTTTTCAAATGTATGTTATGATCTATAATATCAAATGCCTTTTTTAAATCAAAGAATATGGAACCTATCAAGTCGCCGTTATCTATATGTGCAAGCCACTGTTCTATAAATTTGACTAGTGCTGTTTGGCACGAGTTATGGCATTCGGTCATTCCCATAAATGTCACATGTCTCGTTTAAGATGCATTAAGCAGTTTACAGCGGCCTTATATATTCACGTATTTCAGCAACGTTTTCAAATACACTTAAAAGCAATCGAAATTGCAGAATAACCGATTATTGATTAAAATGTTATTATATGAAATGTACAGTTATGACCACTCTACTGTCTCATAGTATGTGTCTGCATGTACTGCACGAGGTGTTCCTACACACAAAGTGAATACAAAATATATAGAACACTCTATTCTTCTAAATGGTATAAATTAAGCATTTTTCGCTAATTGTTGTGGTTGGAGTCATAAGAAAAAATTGTAATATATATTTTCTTTTCACCTATTTGTATTGATATGATAAAGAATATTCCAAGGAAATAAGTGGGAAAGTTATCAGTTACTTGCGGAGATGGGGTGTGCTCAAGTACTGGTTAATCCCAGGAAACAGTGGTAAGGTTAACTGATCGTCTTAGTCCTCGATTGTATAAAAATGACACTAAATATTCAATCAATCAATAACAAATATAAATTTGTATTTTTAAGACCATTTACTACTGTTTTCAAAACGAATCTGAAAGCGAAAATTAAAAAATAACCGTTAAATATTTCAAATATATTAGCACGGTTCTCCACAGAAAGGAATACATACGCTGTGGTAAAAGTGCTTAACACCTTCAATACATTTTCAAGCACTATGTAAGGCACTCAATGAAATATATTTCACTTGTATATGAATTAAACTTGTATTTATCAGTTAAAGTCATCATATCAAGTATGTTTCATTTGATGCATTGCATTGAGAAAAGATATGAAAAAAAATGATGATTTAGAGGAAAGTAAGCTTTTGCAAAATTTTGTTAAAAAAATTTAAACGCCAAAGGAATACTATTTCTGATAGACAAGTGCTGGGGTGCACCTGTGCTTAAATGGCCTTTGGAGAACCTGATAAGGATTGAACACACGAAAAGTAATATCTGAATACGGGTACTCGTAATGATTAATATGATACATGAGCACGAATTAAACCCGATTTAAACATTGCTGTGGTTCCCAATTGAACAAAGTGTGTATCATATAAAGAACAATCGAGAATTTCTTCATAAACAGTTGACAGTAGTAACATTTTCTTTGATGAACAAACCTATCGGCAAATGGAAGCCGAAATTTAATGTTTACTTTTATAAATCTAAAAATGAAGTTATGAAATTATAAAGAATATGGTAGGATATATGAGCTCGTGGTGAGTTTCATATTGATCTTTAATACTTTGTTTATAAATAGTTATAGTTACGGCTAACGGATACTATTAAACGGAATAGATAATTATTCAGTTTTCGTATTGAAATGCATGTAAATAATATAGTTAAGGTATTACTTTTATTTGTTGAAAAATCTCAATACGTGCAGCACAAGTGAACTTCAAATGTAAGTTGTGCCCTTTGCATGTATGTATAATTCTATGAATGTTTAATTCATTTATTATATTGTGGTTATTAATGCACTCAGATTATACAAACGTGTGTTTTTATATCAATTATCCAGTATATTATACCGATAAATTCATTATTGTATCAGGTTGATTAAGTCGGCTAATGAACAGGAAATTTCACCTTTATATTGTGTCCCCCCCCCCTGCGTCTATTATACTTAATCTGAATGGTTACCATAGAAACGGGGACCAGATTCACCCTACTTAGTCATTTATATGCCATTGTGCTTTTTTAATAAAATGTATCCGATGCTAAAAATGACGATCCATGGGAATTCGATCGTCGATAAATGATCTGCAAAATTCTGCATGTTCAATGAATGAGTCGCAAATGTTAATATTCGCTCATATTCAAATTAAGCGACTAAGAAAATAATATGATGTTTGTTTATTTCTTAAACAATACAAAACAAATTGAACCAAAATGTGAACATGCCAAATTAATGATAATTATGAATGAATGACACCTAGATAAAATAACTTTGATTACAATTCTCACTTGACATGATACATACAATATGACACAAAAGAAAACATACAATCATACAAGCTTCTCGTAGTAGAAGAGACTATAAAACATAATCTATATTCACATCTAATAAAACAAATTCAACGTAAAATATGAAATAAAATAAATGCATATGAACAGACAATATTTAACAAAAAAAACTAATAATAAAAAAACATTTTTGATATAAGAAAATTAATACAGCATGTATTTCACTAAAATTCTTATACGTACAAACATGGATTAGTATCATCAATAATTATATGTTTCTTCTTCAATATTATTTAAAATTGTAAAACTATCGTAATGATGCATGACTGATGGAGATGCTCCAAATACTAAATGATGGTGCGAACATTACAATGAAGAATTACATTGATCTTTACTCTCAATTGTTCAACCCTATGATGTAGAATAGCTGCACATTGCTTTTGAGAGCTTCGTTATATGTCTTCTGGAATGGTATAATTTATAGTGTAGAATAAACTTTTTTGTCATTTTCTATGATTTGTTCAATCATTTCTATTGTGTTTTTTAAATATTCTCTCTATGCGAATTTGTAAAAATGTTTTAGATAGTAAACACGTGTCGGATGAAATAAGAATCAATTATGTTTCTCAATTAAAAGCTCAATTCAATGGCACGTTATCAGCGCCTCAATTCTTCGTAGTACTAAACACTTCCATTCAATACTTTCTCCATCCATGTACACTAACACTGCTATTCTACTTTCTTGTTCCGCTAGTTAATTTGCTCCTTGAGGTAATTACTGCTACTTGGCGTGTTTTTAACGAAGATTTTTATCATAATACAAACAATATATCAAGTTACCGCTCATAAAGACCGCCATGCTGTTACACCAGCTTTCATGAAGAAGATATAAATCAAATTAATAAATTTCCATCCTGTAAAAATGATACGGCTTAGACAGAAACTGGCGAAAATGAATACAATTTCTACCACAAACGTAATGATATAATGATTCAGTGTATGTCGGTTGCCAATAAGAGAAGCATCTCTTCATTATTGTTTTCATAAAACAGACATGTTTATGCAATTTGTGGCCTGTATCAACAAATGTTCTCCATGAAAAATAATTGAATATTGATAAAGTAAAATTTAAAACATATAAAGAACAAATCAATGAGAATACTGAAGGAGAGAAATGGCTTTCATTTCATTCATACGTTTTTCATATGTTTGTAAACAAAATCACATGGAGTAAAATAAAGCAACTCCAAACTGTTTTACCAACAGAGAGGTGATTGTTAAGATGAAAATAAACAAACAATACCTTGCCATAACATGTACCGTATGGTAAACATAATTAAGTTTCAGTACTCTTAGTTGTCCTGATATCCGTCTTGTCGTACTCGTATTTACTGCCTACTTGCTGCTCTAGATTCTGCATCAAATGATTGCGTTCATCTACGTTTGTCATCACTTGTTTCTCTTTAGAAAGATTTAACCCCTGTGTTTACACTATGCGCATGTTGCTGTATTTCCAAAATGACTAGACAGGCAGGGAAACTTGTATTTACACTATCTCATCTTGTGATGTGACGGCCGCGGGGGGGGGGGGGGGGGGGAGGGGGGGGGGGGAGAGCGGGGTTGGGCACACCCGTTAACAAGCTCCCCTGTAGCGATTATTGCTACTGCCTATCTAAAGTGCTGGCCCTGTTGGCACTTTTACGTATGTCATGTATTTGTCATAACTATATCGTATACGTTAAATGTGTTGATTCTGCATTATTGGCTATGTCTTTAAAATGTTACATTTTCGGCTGGTGATGCATCATCGGTTTATTGTAGACAGTGTCTACAATATCTGGTCCTTTAAGTTTGTAAAAATTAATGTAATAATATAAACGACACAATTCCTTATAAAGTTATAGCCAGTATAACTTCTACTTAATTACAATTAGAACTCGAATATTCCAAATGCTGGCAATTAGTTTCTCGTTATATGCACGTAATTGTGATTCAATTAAAACAATGGATATCTGAGAATCCGAACTTTATAGTAAAACAAAGATAAAAAAGTTAAATCAAAAGAATTAAATAATATATATATTATATATATTAGCCAAAATTATACTAGATAATAGAAGGTAAATGTGCCAAATTATGACGGATTTATAATAGATGTGTTGTTTCTTTTTTAGAAAATAATATTGTTCTGTACCAACTACAAATCAATAATATCTAAAATGTCAATGGTTTAAGAGGCATGTGGCGATGTTACTATGCATTTATATTAAGTAATTATTGTTTATAATAAAGATATATTAATAACTAAATTATAACTTGCGGCTTAAAATTCGGATATACAGTAAAACTTCATTGGCTCGAACACGGATGTCTTGAGCATATAGCTCGAACTACTTTTCTGGTCCCGGCCGAATGCCTGTTTCGATATACATGTATACATGTACATGTCTGTTTCGATATATACATGTACATGTATGGTATGATGTTGAATAGTACTTGGCTCGAGCAATCCGTTATTCGAACTATTTTGTCTAGTTCCGTCAGGTCCGAGCCATCGAAGTTTTACTGTATATATAAGTACCTATTATTATTTATCAAACAAATTTATTACAAAGCGAATTATATTATTACGTATGCATTTAATTACAACCATGCTTTGTATAACGCCAGAACTATGCTTTTCCAGCAAATGAAAGCATCACACCAGAACTGTGTCTTTCAATCAAAGGGAAGTCTTACACCAGAACTTTGTCTTTCTATAAAAAAAAAAGTATCAAATCAGAATTATGCCTTTCTATAAAAAAAGTAACACATCAGAACTATGTCTTTCTATCAAAGGGAAGTCTTACACCAGAACTATGTCTTTCTATAAAAAAAAAATATCAAATCAGAACTATGTCTTTCTATCAAAGAAAAGTATTACAGCAGAGCTATGTCTTTCTATCAAAGAAAAGTATCACAGCAGAACTATGTCTTTCTATCAAATAAAATTATCACACCAGAACTGTGTCTTTCTATCAAAGGGAGTCTTACACCAGAACTATGTCTTTCTATAAAAAAAAAGTATCACATCAGAACTAAGTCTTTCTATCAAATAAAAGTATCACAGCAGAACTATGTATTTCTTTCCAAAAAAAATTATCATATCAGAACTCTGCCTTTCTTTCAAAAAAAGTATCACAGCAGAACTATGTATTTCTATCAAAAACATTATCATATCAGAACTATGCCTTTCTTTCAAAGAAAAGCATCACAGCAAAGATATGTCTTTCTATAAAAAAAGTATCACAATAGAACTATGTCTTTCTATCAAAGGGAAGTCTTACATCAGAACTATTTTTTTTTTTATCAAAGGAAAGTCTTATACCAGAACTATATCTTTCTATCAAAGAAAATATCACAAAAGAACTATGTATTTCTATCAAAGAAAATATCACACAAGAACTATGTCTTTCTATCAAAGAAAGTATCACAGCAGAGCTATGCCTTTCTATCAAAGAGAAGTCTTACACCAGAACTATGTCTTTCTATCAAAGAAAAGTCTTACACCAGAACTATGTCTTTCTATCAAAGGAAAGTCTTACACCAGAACTATGTCTTTCTATCAAAGGGAGTCTTACATCAGAACTATGTCTTTCTATCAAAGAAAATATCACACCAGAACTATGTATTTCTATCAAAGAAAATATCACACCAGAACTATGTCTTTCTATCAAAGAAAAAATCACACCAGAACTATGTCAAAGAAAATATCACACCAGAACTATGTATTTTTATCAAAGAAAATATCACACCAGAACTATGTCTTTCTTTCAAAGAAAAAATCACACCAGAACTATGTCAAAGAAAATATCACACCAGAACTATGTATTTTTATCAAAGAAAATATCACACCAGAACTATGTCCTTCTATCAAAGAAAAGTATCACGACAAAACTTTGACTTTCTATCAAAGGAAATATTAAGACATATTATTTCAATTTCGAAAGGAAATTAAAGCATCCTTTATGTTCTTAGTGAACGTGTTAGTTACAAATTAAGTAATAAAACATACCGTGTATTGAACCAGATTTATGACTTTTCTTTCAAAATAAACCTTAAAACAGATTTCTCTGTAATAGTAAGCTGTACATTTAGAATAAAGCTTGGCTTATGTTTGAGTCATTGATAACAAAGAAACTGTCAGCTTCATATTAAATTGCAAAATACATCAGTATTACATGTATTTAAGTAAAATACATAGGTTTTACATGACATGTGCCAAGTAAAATACATCAGTTTCACATGTATTAAAGTAAAATACATAGGTTTTACATTTCATGTGACAAAGTAAAATACAACAGTTTTACATGTATAAAAGTAAACTACATCAGTTTTACATGTATTAAAGTAAAATACATCTGTTTTACATCTGTTAAAATAAAATATATAGTTTTTTCATGAATTAAAGTAAAATACATCAGTTTTAAATGTATTAAAGTAAAATACATCATATTTACATGTATTAAAGTAAAATACATAGGTTTTACATGTCAAGAAAAATACATCAGTTTTACATGTGTTAAAGTAAAATAATTCAGGTTATACATGTATTAAAGTACAATATATAGGTTTTACATGTGTTAAAGTAAAAATCATAGGTTCTACATGTGTTAAAGTAAAGTACATAGGTTTTACATGTGTTTATGTAAAATACATAGGTTATACATGTGTTTAAGTAAAATACATAGGTTATACATGTATTAAAGTAAAATACATCAGGTTATACATGTATTAAAGTAAAATACATAGGTTTTACATGTGTTTAAGTAAAATACATAGGTTATACATGTGTTAGAGTAAAAAACATCAGGTTATACATGTATTAAAGTAAACAACATCAGGTTATACATGTAGTAAAGTAAAACACATAGGTTTTACTAGTCAAGTAAAATACAAAATTTTTACATGTATAAAAGTAAAATACATCAGTTGTACATGTATTAAAGTAAAACACATCAGTTTTACATGTATAAAAGTAAAATACATCAGTTTTACATGTATTAAAGTAAAATACATCAGTTTTACATGTGTTTAAGTAAAATACATCAGTTTTACATGTATTAATGTAAAATAAATAGGTTTTACATGTTTTAAAGTAAAATACATGGGTTTTACATGTGTTAAAGTAAAATACATAGGTTTTACATGTGTTCAAGTAAAATACATCAGGCTATACATGTATAAAAGTAAAAAACATAAGTTTTACATGTCAAGTAAAATACAACAGTTTTACATGTATAAAAGTAAATTACATCAGTTTTACATGAATTTAAGTAAAATACATCATTTTTACATGTGTTAAAGTAAAAAACATCAGGTTATACATGTATTAAAGTAAACAACATCAGGTTATACATGTAGTAAAGTAAAACACATAGGTTTTACTAGTCAAGTAAAATACAACATTTTTACATGTATAAAAGTAAAATACATCAGTTGTACATGTATTAAAGCAAAACACATCAGTTTTACATGTACTAAAGTAAAATACATAGGTTTTACATGTATTAAAGTAAAAAACATCAGTTTTACATGTGTTTAAGTAAAATACATCAGTTTTACATGTATTAATGTAAAATAAATAGGTTTTACATGTTTTAAAGTAAAATACATAGGTTTTACATGTGTTAAAGTAAAATACATAGGTTTTACATGTGTTCAAGTAAAATACATCAGGCTATACATGTATTTAAGTAAAAAACATAGGTTTTACATGTCAAGTAAAATACAACAGTTTTACATGTATAAAAGTAAATTACATCAGTTTTACATGTATTAAAGTAAAATACATCATTTTTACATGTGTTAAAGCAAAATACATCATGTTATACATGTATTAAAGTAAATTACATCAGTTTTATATGTATTTAAGTAAAATACATCTGTTTTACATGTGTAAGAGTAAAATATATTGGTTTAACATGAATTAAAGTAAAATACATCCGTTTTACATGTATTAAAGTAAAATACATAGGTTTTACATGTGTTAAAGTAAAGTACATAAGTTTTACATATGTTCAAGTAAAATACATCGAGTTATACATATATTAAAGTAAATAACATCGTGTAATACATGTATTCAAGTAAAATACATCAGATTATACATGTATTAAAGTAAAAAACATAGGTTTTACATGTCAAGTAAAAAACAACAGTTTTACATGTATAAAAGTAAAATACATCAGTTTTACATGTTTTAAAGTAAAAAAACATCAGGTTTTACATGTATTAAAGTAAAATACATCAGTTTTATATGTGTTTACGTAAAATACATAGGTTTTACATGTATTAAAGTAAAATACAACAGTTTTACATGTGTTAAAGTAAAAAAAAACATCAGTTTAACATGTGTTAAAGTAAAATATATCAGGTAATACATGTATTCAAGTAAAATACATAAATTTTACATGTACTAAAGTAAAATACATCAGTTTTACATGTGTTTAAGTAAAAAACATCAGATTTACATATATCAATGTAATATACATAGATTTTACATGTTTTAAAGTAAAATGCATAGGTTTTACATGTGTTAAAGTAAAATACATCAGTTTTACATGTATTAAAGTAAAATACATCCGTTTTACATGTGTTCAAGTAAAATACATCAGGTTATACATGTATTAAAGTAAAATACATAGGTTATACATGTCAATTAAAATACAAAAGTTTTACATGTTAAGTAAAATACAACAGTTTTACATGTATAAAAGTAAAATACATCTGTTTTACATGTATTAAAGTAAAATACATCAGTTTTACATGTATTAAAGTAAAATACATAGGTTTTACATGTTTTAAAGTAAAATACATAGGTTTTACATGTGTTAAAGTAAAATACAATCAAACCTGTGTAAGCGGTCATCTCTATTATGCAACCACCTATCTTTAGCAACCATATTTTCAATTTCCCATATCTATGGTATCAGAGTAAATTACCCTGTATTTAGAAACCACCTGTCTTAAAAGGCAACTTTTACTCATTCCCTTGACTGACTGCTTAAGACAGGTTTGACTGTACATCAGCTATTCATGTTTTTAAGTAAAATACATTATTTTTACATGTGTAAAAGTAAAATACATAGGTTTTACATGTATTAAAGTAAAGTCCATCTGTTTTAAGGATATAAGTTAAATGATTGTGAAATGATTAACGGATTCTTAATCGAATACAGTTTTGCAGATTTTTTTATAATCACAATACCTTATGAATATGTCGTATCTTGAATAGAATATGTCGTATCTAGCGAATCTTTCATAAATAAATTAGATACCCGTGCGAGAAGTTGCACTCGGTAGCAGAGAGAGATAAGTCAAATAGTCAGTCAGATTTTAATGGGATCTTATCTACTTAAAGATGCTAAATATATTAACAAATGTGCAATTCCTTAGAGCAATTTGTATTCCTATATTTCATTTGATTAAATGTTGAACAAGTGCATGTTTTCTGGAAATGTTTTGCTAATTTAAGAATATCTAAATGAGTATTTTCAATAATGATTGTCATGTATATTAACATCATGTTATAATTTAGATATATTTTATTCACTCTGAATAAACCCTAATAAAATTAGAAATATAAAACTCACATACAAATGATTTTAAAAAATAGATATGTTTACTGATAAAATATGATATCAATAAAATGCTCGAATAAGGCGTTCTGCTATAGGTTACGCACACGCACGCTTTGATATACTGTAACATATTGAAAAAAGGATACAACAGAATAACGATAATTGTTGATTGCATATATCATGATAGGTATATAAATTATTAACAGATGCAAACTAAAACTATGCAAAACCATGGATCATATGAAACGCGAATATTTGCTTTTATACTGCTGACAACAAAACTTCTACAACAATAACACTGTTATGGGTGAGAATTTGAAGGGAGGAATAAGAAGGAATGAAACTTAAGATAAAACGTTGAAATTTGATGAAGATTAATTTAGTGTTTTTGTATTTTCTAAAAAAAAAACCACACACATTTATAGAAAATTTATATGTGGGTAACGTGATAATTGTGCAAAAGTATAATTATGTTGATGTTGAATATTGTTACAAATGCTTGGTCAAATAGCTAGGATTGTGAACTAAATGGTAACACATACAAGTACATATAACTCAAGACTGAATCCAAATAGTTTTTAATACAGTTTCCAATATATTGGATCCAGTGGTAGGATTGTGAACTAAATGGAAACATATAAAATTACATATAACTCAAGACTGAATCCAAATAGTTTTTAATACAGTTTCCAATATATGGGATCCAGTGAATGGTAATCTAAGTAATTTATGTGCTAATATAAAACACAGCAGTCGTTCTACAAATGCAATACTTGATAAAATAAATGTAGAATACAACAAAAACATTGCTATGCATTTATTATATAAAATCAACTAAATTTGTCTAAATATAAATAACAGTTTGTTAATTATATTAATTCAATGTTTGCCTATCAAAATGTATGTAAATATAAATTACAAATACAGCTTAACAATTATATCATAAGAACGCCTGTCTACAAACATATGTGTAAATGTGAAATACAATGTAAGAATTAACATTTAATAACACCTCAAAGCTTAATTTGCTAAATAAGACAGTTGTGTTACTTACACAATAAACATACGTATTGCATGGACAAGTATGCTTGTTCATACCATAACAATGTGTTTAATGTAAACTGAGTCATAAGATTCAAACTGCAAAACAACATCTTACATCACAGTTCCCATTAAGAGCTATTCGCTCTTCTTGTAAATACTTGTATCTTTCAGGCAAGATAATAAACTTTCGTATGAACTGACAATCAAAGAATGTAAACCACTTGTCTTCGGTGCGGTAGCCAGACAATGCAGTATAAAACAGTAGGTTATGTAAAACGTGTGAAACACGGAACAAATGGGAAGCACATGTCTCATTAACCTGTAGCAAACAATATTCATTTAGCACACACGTCGTTCTGTTATAACACTATAATACAGTTTATTGAGATTAAGTATTGTTAACACTGTATCGACTGTAAGTGCATTAAACTTGATAACTATTCTATTGTAGAAGAACTACTTTATATCAAATATAAGTGTAATATGGATTAAAGGTAAATGTCTGGAGTGTATTATTTCTACAGTAAGATAATTATTATATATTTGAATACTTGGATCATGGTTTACCGAAACGTCTTACTACATAGTTGAGTCTTACTCTGTGTTCTACATGAAATACTTAAAGTACGTTTTTTTTTCATAGCAGTAATGTATGCACTCATAAAATGGACAGTAGTTAAAGAAAGTACAGAGGTCAAGAATAGAGGTCGTCCACTACACCTGTCGGGTCAGATCCAGTATAAAACTCATTTATTTTACTAGAATCGATATTTGTATAATGTATATAGAATCATAATTATATTTTGACAAGAAATGTCCTACCGTCACCCGAAAGCTGTTATGCATAGTAAATCATTTTTTACAATATATTATGTTAATGTCAGTTGTGTTGTTCAAGTCAGTTGACGGTTTATTAACATTTTTTTTTCAAATCGGTACATGTGTGCCATGTTTTCAGTCGATGATAAGTGTATTAATAAATAATTCATATCAATATTGTGACTTTTATCACGTTATAAAGCATCACGTAATATATAGATATATAGATATATTACAAGATGTTTTGCTACACAGCAGTTTATCTGCACACCCCAGGTAAAGATACAATAAGAAAAGATTATTAAAGTTTCACTTCCTAAGGTTTATACTGGATAAAAATTGTAATCATGCAAAGCTGTCTAGTTAGAATTATGAGATACTACAAAACATTTTTATATATTCATATAATTATAAAACTGGCAGTCACACAATGTCAACCTTTTGAAATGAAATTCAAAATATAATAGACATACACGCATACTGTATAAACTAATTTGAAATAAGACACTTCTTTTATACCGTGATACTGATATGTACGATTGTATAAAGATAAAAATATCAAAATCAGCATACATTAAGACTGACAATTGAATTGTAATATAACAAAGTAGAACACGTAATATACGTTGTAATTTTGGTATGAACATATACTAACGCCATCTTTGGATTTTATAAAACAATCCTCTCGTATTTGAAATAATATATTCCAATAGGTTTTGGTTCTCAAAATAACATTTGCTGTGTTTGAAAGTATGAATGAAATGTTCACTATCTCACAATGGAGATGTTTTTTTTGTAAAAAAAATGAATTAAAGGGTTCAGATAGGACGATACTGTAGAAGGTATAGAAGGACAGCCCAGATAGGAAGTGTAGGTTGTCGTCACTACAATATTGATTGATGACCAGATATGAGTAATCTTATATAAAAAATCTCAAACAGGTCGTTCTATTCGTAAAGGTGCCATACTATTCGAAAAGAAAACCGAACTAAATAGTTCCAGACACATTTGCCAAGTTAATGATGTGGCAATTAAGATTTTCATGTTTACTTTCAAGCATCTTCATATGTTAATCAATCGTTTCAGTTTGCTGGTGTAGCTGAGAGAATGTAGCAGAGTTAGGTTCTTCCGCCGTACTTTACCAATATCGAAAGCTTCGTTAAATTGTGCTGGTTTGCTTTTATTATAAACCTGAAGACAAGAGCGCGGGAAAAAGTGTGATGCGTGAAACAGACACATGAGACATCAATGAATCTAACAGTTTCAGTGGTTTGCCCGACACTGTACCAGCTCGAGCAATGTATGGAGTGTATATATACGATAGATTGCATGATTGCAATAAATAAATAAATGCATTTAAGTGTGATGATATAAAATGTATTAGAGCATTTGTAACAATAACAATTTAATAGTTTTGTAGTTTTGCCTAAAAATGGGGAAAAAGTGAAACATAAAAAGTTAACACTGAGTGATTTTTTTAAATATAATTTGATGTTGTGATAGAATAGTTTGATAAAAATCAAAGACCAGAAATATTGGAATAAACACGGAATATTTCCAGGGATTTTTGTATAAAAATGGATCTTACAACGGTGTATGACGTTAATGTGTCAGGTATCACACACAATGACGACCATATAAATCTGATTAAGTTCGAGCCCGGTTCTACAACGGAAGCAAGCAACAAATCCAACATAACAGCAGCCTTTTCGTCTGAGGAGTTATTACGTCTGACGTTAGGGGCTAAATCCCAAGACGTGTTATCCGCTGTGTTTCTATTCACCATTTATGGACTTATATTTATAACGGGGACACTTGGTAATATTTGCACATGTATTGTTATTGTGAAGAACACGTACATGCAGACGGCAACCAACTACTACCTTTTCAGTTTGGCAATATCCGACGTTATTATATTACTGTTAGGTAAGATTGTTATGTTTCATTTTTATCTTTTCATGTTCAATGTTTTGAACATACATGTTCTTGTAATTAGAAGCCATTCAAAGAAGAACTTCCGTTCTAATCCTTCTTCATTTTGTATATTGTACTTTTATCATTTGAAAAAGAACCCTGAAAATAAAATATGTTTAAACCAAAACGTCATCATATCATATCATGTCACACCATAGTTAATTTGACTTTATAGTTTAGTGCTCATTGAATAGCGAGAATATAATGAAATTGAACTGTATCAACTTAAAAAATATTACAAATTTCTGGTTTAAACATGATAGTTTCTACCGTCTTTACAAACAGTAGAAAGCGTTTCAATACTTTGCATTTTACTAGTACATGAATACATATTTCTATAAGACGTCGGTTTTACAGTTTCAAACCATAAAAAGTAGTCTGATATAATGATATATTTGGAAGACTAATCATGTCTAAATGATATTGCCTTCATTAATAGGAGAGTAGGATTCTATCTCTTTAGCGTAATTCTGAATAGATCAGGACTTTAGGGTATAATTGATGAAATAATCTTCAAGTATTTTGTGGACAATATGACACGTGGTTTAAAAAAATATGCATGCGTTCGTTAAGAACTACATATATAAAGAGAAGTCACACAAACAAATTATGACCTGAACGATTTTCTTTTTTGAATGGGATATAACCTGTTTTTCAACACATTTCAGGTTATATATGGCATATCTAGTTGGTTTTTTTTTAATAACTTTTTTTATTTCATTTCAAGTGTTCATACCTATTCTAAACATATTTCCGTTGAAGTTCTGCGTGACACGTATTTGGTGGAGTTTAAGAGCACAATGATAAATATCTCTTTGACAATTTATAACTTTTACAATTAAAACTATGGTTTCATTAATTTTGTATTTATTACCAGTAGTGTGAAACAATAAAGCAAGGGTATTATGAAGATTTTGTTTTCCATAAGAAACAATTGTACAATGCATCAAAAATACTTAACTCAAATTTAGAAACATAATTGTTTCTTCATACACGAGAAACTGTCCGTATAGTTCATTAAATTGTAATTGAATGATATTTAATAATAATTTTACTTATATATAAGTATAGGAATAGTATCACTCGGAAAACCTATAGTCCGTTGCGCACTCTCTTTTTGTATCGCTTTAAACCAACTTGGGAAATATGCATGAATACCAATATTGGTGTTTATAAAGTTCAAATTATATTTTCAATTTCAAATAACATATGTAAACCCATTCAAATTGCATTTGCACGTTCCAATAAAACCGACAACATGTGTCTGTTCAATTTGCATCTGTCGTTTGTCTATGCATCAAGCACAATTTGTCGCATTAAATCATTCTGTTTTTGTTCTATCTATCATATATTTTTAATCATACTTTTATATAAATCACACCAATGCTATTTCTAAAGCATTCGACACTTTTTAAACTTATTGTACTTAACAAAGGTCAAGGCATTCTGCCGCGTTATGAAACAAGCAGAGAGTGTGCGTGTGAATGTTTAAGGATACAGCACGTGTTAAGTGTCAGGTAAATCTGAGATAGAACAGTATCCGTGATTGTTTTGGCAGCCACATACATCTTTGAAAACATTCTTCCGACCACATTATTAATAACTCTGTAATTGTATATGCCTTTATCGTACCAATACAAATACAATTTGATATTGTTGGAGATTTGTTGCAGCATACGAAAACATAACGTATATTGTACTGTAATATCATACTAGTTTTATTACTTTGTATTTCTAAATTGACTCTTTCTACCTTTTCTCTTTCACTCTTTTTCTCTTCTAGAACTCAATTAAATATTATGTTTTCTCTTTTCCATAATATATGTGTTTTTTTTATTTTGTAATGTATTTTATGCCATTGTTAAACAAACGATTGTGTACTCTATATGGCTATATGGGGAAGGGCCGAATCTAATGTTGGCCGGACTTGTGGCCCAACCCCATTTCATGTAACATAATGAAATAAAATATGTTTAAACTTCATTGACAATTACAACGACATCGAAGGTTGAAAACTCAAGGCATCATGTCCAGCCTCAATTGTTTTATATAAAGATTTATCACAAATATGAACGTTTTCTATCTTTGAAATTCTTTGTAAATCAAGAAAACCAATCATAAATATTAATTTTCTATTTTAAGATTAATGATCATTTTATCAGAAAGTATTGTTATTCTATCAAACTTGAATGATGTATGCGCATGCGTGTTAGTACAAATATATCTCAAAATGCACCAAAACGTTATTCAGTCCTTATATTAAAAAAAAAGGTTAAATCATTATTAAAAATATTATTGTCATTTATTTAATTATATAACATATTTGAATAATTGCTTATTGTGTCTCATTATCATTCGTCTCTCACCACTGATTCAAATGAGAAAGTTATCAGTTACTTGCGGAGATTGGGTGTGCTCGAGTACTGGTAAATCCCAGGAAACAGTGGTTAGGTTAACTGATCGTCTGTTAGCCCGCGATGGCATAAAAATGACGCTAAATATTCAATCAATCAATTCAATTAATTGCTGAACAAAGCTTGATAATATAAGCAGTATAAATACGCACATGTTCATTGCCATACAAAATTATTTCTCATTAGTACGCCTTATAAACGTTTTAAGTGACTGTTTGTTTAATCTAGTTTTCACGTTACCACCTTTTGTTACATACATATTGAGTGGTTTTGTACACGATATACAGTTTTAAGTTTCCATGTATGCGCAAGATGAAACTTTAAAAAATATATCATAAGAATGTTGTGGTTTAAACACTATGTTTATTTTAGATACTGGAGCAGTAGAATAACTGAAAACTAAACTTATTGCACCAGAATTGAAAAGTTATATAGAGGACATTTTATTCATTGAAAATAAAAATAAAAGTCATATCTTTGTGCAACCATGATGTCTCAAATGATTTGAACCATAAAATGTTATACTGTAAACGACTTTGAATGTAAATACAGTAGCCGATTGAGTGTGCTTTTGAGCTATCTGATAAAATACACGATAATTTGCTTGGCGCGGCTTTCAGGCTACTGTTAATAGCACCATAATACAATTGTACCGACTGTCTCTGTATGCATAGCCTTGGCATCATTTTGCACCGGAAATTTGTGAGACTTTTTGGAACGAGTGCAGTTGCTGGCCTGACGTCATCCGTATCTGTAAATGTCAACCGATTGTCATATTTCCAACTGACAGAATGATAATATCCTTGTTTGTGAAATTTTCTGATCTTGCAAGAATGCTTGAAAGAATCTGTGTGATGAATTACTCTGAAATTAATCGAACTGTATTACTAATGCAATGATGGTAATGAATGAGTATGTAACATTCTACTTGTTCGGTATTTGTTTTATTCAGTAAGTATTATTTAGTTGTTGCTTATGAAGAGAACTTATTGTTGGCTCATTCAATGTTTTTATTTTAAAGAAACTGGACAAGTTTATTGACGCTGTAGTGTATTTATGCAAAATTTGATAATGTTGTAGTTACTTTAATTAGATACAATGTACATATATCACGATGAACATTTAACAGACATTAAGGCTTGTTTTACCTTACATGTGTATTCGTACAACGTGCACTGTGCCAACCTTTAGTGTAACAAAAATCCTTAGTGTAACCAAATCAATGTATGTTACACTAGGGGTCATAACAGCAACCCTTAGTGTAACGGGCATTCAAATATTTTCGACATTGTTCAATTCCATAGTGTTTATTTTTAACTAGCAAATGCGACTTTTAATATGTTGTGGAATATCGGATTTATGATAATATAAAATAAAAAAAGTAGAAAGTCTTACAAACAAAGAAGTGAATATTTTGTTAATTTTTCTTCACAAAATCACATAAAATCTATTTTGTTACACTAAGGGTTGCGGTTAAAAATAGCCTCTAGCGTTATAAAAATATATCTATAGTCGAAATAAGATTTTTTTAAACCAAATCACATCCGTATTAAACTTATTTTGTTACAATTGTTACACTAAGGGTTGAAACCGCAACAATAATGTAACAAATCAATTTTTGTTACAATTAGGATCGCAACCGTTAGTGTAACAATCCACATTTTGTTACACTAAGAGTTGAGGTTATGAGTCCTAGAGTAACAAAATTGATTTGTTACACTAGTGTTGCGGTTTCAGCCGTTAGTGTAACAATTGTCATACTAAGAGTTTTTGTTACACTAATGGTTGCCATAGTACACGTTTAGTGAATTCGGATTGTTATCTTGGATAATGAGCTTCAAAAAAGTCAATTAACATACAGTAAAATTTTTGAAAAATTCTGCATCAAATAGCAACGGAAATTGGCGAGACATTTTGGAAAGAGTGCAGTTGTTGGCCTTACGTTATCTTTATCTTTAAATGTCAAGTGATTGTCATATTTCCAACTGACAAAATGATAACATCACCGTCTATGCAATTTTCTCATCTTGCAAGAATGCTTAAAGGAACGTTTGTGATGAATTACTTAGTGAAAATCAATCAAAGTGTCCAACATTTAACGAGTATGTTATATACTGCATACTTGGTACTTTATCCAATGATTATCTTTACTTCATATGTTTTTCTCATACTTACGAAAAGAACTGATATTTGCTTCATCCAAAAATGTAATTGTGACAAAGTGAACACGTGCATTGATGTAGGGCTATAATGTTGTACACTAAGGAAAAAGTAAGCCAAACATGAAAATGAAATTATTGCAACATATGTAGACAAAACTGTGGTCAATGGTTTTGAAAAAGTATCATGCGTTACATATATTCATCTTCAACTTCAAAAGTCATTAAGTATTTCCATCTTATTTTATCGATATGGTTAAAAACACTTTTTTCCTCATGATTTCAAAACAAGCATATCTATACTGTTTGGTAATTTTCTAAATCAAATATGAAATTTCCGATATAATACTTGGTAATAAGATATATATACGTTCATAATTGTAAAGTTTGCGTAAGCATATTATCTTAAGTCGATTCCCCGAATACCGTTTGTCTTTCAATACTTAATGATATGACCGAATTTAGCATACTAGATAACTTGTTCTGTAACCGTTTATAAATTAAAAACCGATCAAAGAATAATTAAATTACACTCTTGGTCGTTGCGCAATCGTCTAGAAATGTTAAGATGTGCAGCAAACAGGATTTTCCAATAAGCAACAACTGGATGATTCTTTTCTTCCGTAGTTAGGAAATGTCTGTTTTTACCATTGTTACGTCATTTCACAGTTTTGTTGTCTATTTCTCTTTTAATGTGATGCATTTTCAAGGTCTCTGTGCAAAAGCGTGCAAATGAATCTGCTTGGAAGAAAAGTGTAATTAGTAGATACAAACCCAAGAACTAGTCTAAGTTATAATATCTATGTATCGGTTTTTAGTTTAAAGGAGAGCGAATAACAACATTCGAATATAAAGCCTTTTTTTTTATAAAAAACGAAAATATTGACCTATTGAGAACAAGTCGGTTGTGCCAACGAATAAAAACGACAACAGTCAGACGTCAATGATAAGTCATAAATTGTCAAGTGTTATTAATCCAAATTACAATAGTATACTGACGTATATTCAGATTTATCAAATTGACCTTTGGGAAGGTAACGCATAGACAGTTGTTAGATTCATATTTTTATATGTTTGAAATCAACTTTAAATTATATTGTTATTCATTGAACACGCTACAAAATACAATTGGTTTATTTTCATATAAAAACAGTATTTATACATTGGCGCATGCACACGTTATAAACTATAACAAAGGATTATTGTTGTCATATCCAATAAAGAAGACATGATAAATATGTTTATTACACATGTCCATTGCTACGATAAATAGATTTCTGATCAAGTGCCATCCCCAAAGAAAGTTATATTCGCCTTAAATTAATATTTTGTTCAGAACAAACGTATATGCTGTCACGAGTACACATAATTTCTGCCAGCCTTAAATAATGGAGGCGTGCCAAGTCAAAATGCTTGTTATAACATTGGTTCTGTTTAAAAGTATGCATGACGTCATCATGTCAAAGTACGACATTCGGTCACAGCGTTTGAGCAATACGCATAAAAGACGTTATCAGATCATATACGTTATCAGAAGTTATAGCAATTAAACATAAATTTATACAGCCAAACTCGTTATCTCAATATAAGTGGGACTGCCAAAAAAATGGAGATATTTGAATATCTTTCATATTACGGTAAGTGCAGTAGAATTACACTGTCGTGTTAAATGCTAATATCCGGGTCCTTGTTTGAATTTCTCGGCAGTGTGAGATATAACGCTAATTGATTGAATCAAATGATATTTAAACAAAATTTACATGTAGTCACCCTATTCGATGGCACGTTTGCAACGTTCTGTCAGTCATAAAAACTGATACCGTTGTCGTTGACCGTTAATTAGTGCTGCTTCTTAAACGAACTGTGAAAGATGGTACGCGTAAATTATTACACGGCTTGGAAAAACACAATATTATGTCAACAATAAATATATCAAGACAAACATTTCATTAAAGGTGTTAAATGATCAATCGGGGACTAAAACTGGGATCGAGATTTCCGGAATATCGACAAAGACAATATCGAGATAATTAATTTATATAAGCAAATAATGGGAAACGTTGAGACTGGCAAAAAATATCGAATAACCGGAATATCGATCCGAGCGATATCGAGATAACGAGTTTCGACTGTATCACAGTTATGTCTGATGGTATCGATCATCTATGGAACTGATATATGTATGTGATATTACAGTATACAGTCTATCACAATCACGTACTAGATCTATAACACAGTATAAAAATGTTGTTTTTTATAAACAAAGGCAAAGAAAAAGAATGCGATTTAGTTATTTCCCATCTGTGTCATTGTCGTCAAAACCATTCTTCGTGACAAATATACGACACACCGAACACAATTGATTTAATATCGAAATATGTTATATATTTAATATCAAAAGTATACACTATAATATTAAGGGTAGCCAATATATATATATACATATAAATATATATATCAACGATTTATATAGTTCTATATTAAACAAATAGTCATACTGAACTTACATGTACCACATATACCTAACACCAAAATAAGAATTGTCAACTGGGATAAAAATATCAAAGCGATTTAGTAAGCGTATAATACAGCATATAATGTATATATGCCATATATATAACAGTCAAACATGAACTGCAACACCGATGCTTGTACTTGACACAGCTGTCTGCGAATTCGTAAACTATGTTGTATTACTGGGAAGCTATCATCTTATTCTAGACTTCAGACAATGAATTAGTGTGTCAATAAGCCTGATTACCTGCCAATACAAGCAACTATGGAGCAATTCGTATTTGTTAGTTCGTTTGCATAGGATAATTGTCGACACTGTTCTTCAGATTTGGAGAAGAAATGATTCTATTTATCTAATATGAAATTATTTGTTTGGTATGTGTCCAAGGCGATGTTGATATATATATATATAAATGTGTGTGTGTGTGTGTGTGTGTGTGTGTGTGTGTGTGTGTTACATTCTGACGTTCTGATTCGATTTATAAATATAACAAAAAACCTTTTTTTTCATAGCTAATGATGTTGGAGCGAACCCTGCTCGTTCCAAAGTTGTATGTGAGATAATTACAAACAACTTGCAGTAGGAAGAATGTTCCACTTAGATATATTCTAGGGATTTCCTCCACCAAAATGCAATTGGATATGTCATATACAATTTGTGATGTGTTGAAAATGACATCAACCAAATTTAAATACGCCGAATAGCATAGTTTAACCCGGTTACGATTTGTTGTTTAACTAAACCGGTTTATGGTCTCACAAGGAACCAAATTGTTCAAATACATATTTCGAAACCTGTGCAAACATAAACTGAGTCAATTGCTTATTGTGTTCACACTGTTATTTATGTGCCTGTGAAAAGTAGGATTGGAAATATCCAAATTTTAAATATATATATAGGAGAAATAATAAATTAATTATTAAAAATTAATTAATAAACCTAAACAATACTGAATTCTTTAAAATTATTTAAAAAATAAAAAGCGCTTTCGAAATATATATTATTCCTTCTTCAGGGAATAAAAATTAAAATATTAGTGATGATAATGTTAAGATGTCAAACGATTACGATGAAAAAAACATGGAAGTATGGAAAAATCACAATAAAAAATAATAAAAACGTTCACAAATTATGATGTGCGCCTTAAGGCTCGCATATACTTCACAAAAATATAAAGAAAATTGTGAAATTTATAAGAAAAATACTGTGTTTCCAGTGAAATACGCCGGTAAAATTCAAACTGTGCTGAGTAAAATGTGAAGTGCAAAGTTGTTATTAAAGAGAACGTCACTCTGACGTGACGTCAAACAACGTCGTGTACTCTTTAGCACCATGACGTCGTAAGTATTTGCACGGCGACATTAATTTTAAGCTTCAAAAATACAACTGGTATTATTAAAAAAAGACATCTATAGCGTTTTTTTTTATCAATCCAAAACATGATGTAATGTTTCTCCGACTAGAATGGATGCACCTATGTTGTACCTATTGTTGCTAGATACAGTATTCCGTATGAATATTTTATATGTTTTTTTTAATGAGAACATGCATTTATAATTGCTTACTTTTGTAAACCAAATAACAGACATGCTAATGAATACCGCCGCGATTGTTTTTTTGCAAAGATGTGTTTCTAACAAAACATATCGGAGACACTGTAAACAGTTTGGAGTTAAAATTCTGCATATCTTTTATGTAACATATGTGATAACTGACTTTAAGGTTTTGTAAGAATGATGGGTTTTTTTTCCAGAGAAATAGAGGCTATAATGAATAATGTTGCTTTCACAAATGTTGTAAGATTATAGTCTAGAAGGCTGTTTTTCCCCATTTCTGGTACATGTACCCATATCGGTTTGAGATAATAACATGTCAATGTATATTTATTACTATATTTATGCAGTGTGTAACTATAATGATTTGCTGGTTCATTAGCTCATCTGAGCGAAGCTTAATTGTCACTATTGTATCCATCGTCCGAACATACATTTGTAAACTTCACCAAACGAAATTACTTTATTATCTCAGACAAATTTTGAATTTTCTAAAATCGACATCATTTCCGAATAGAGTAGAAATTGCGTTTGTTTTCCATTGCATATCTTCTGGCAACCGCAGTTTCATTTGATCTTCTCCTAACTGACACAGTAGTTATATAACCATAATATATCGGACAAATTCTTGAACTGACTTACTGGGGTTAAGTTAATAATGAAATAAGGTATGTCCTTTAGTCGCCAAATTTACGTAGATACTAAAAGAAAACTAGTACATGTACTGGTAATTCTAATTTGGTCCTTGCCACACTTACACTGTAATTATATAACCATAAAATTATGCCTTTGACAAGTTTCTGAACTGTACGTGCACTCTAAAACTTGCACTTTACAGGACCTTCATCCTATGCCATAGGTGAGAAACGTAAAACCAATGTGGCCCACTTGCATCATATTAAATGCGTAAGAAACCAGACGGTAAGTAAGACACCTAATGAGACACTTCAGAGCCGCCTCGATGTCATATCAGATCACAAGGAACATGTTACATCAGGGGAATGATAAACTGTTTAAGCACCTTAAAACAATGTGATACATTGAAGTATGGATTCTCACATTCTCTAATGGTCATACACATGCATTTGTTCTAAGTATTAACAATACCGCTTTGTACATCAAAGGTTGTCTTTTTTTATGAAACAACCACACTATTTTATTACCAGGATGTTCATAGTATGCAGTATGTGTTGGGTTCATAAGTTATGGACTGGATTATATTAATTTCTATACATTTTTACTGGCTATAATGTGTAACCTCATATTTATACCAAATGAATACTATCATAGAAGTTTCATAACTTTTCTTTTGTAAATCTTGCTAATTTCAGATCTGACACAACACATTCCACGATATAAACAAAGGTGTTAGCACTCCTTTATGTTTCAGACTTTCCTTGATGAGTTCAATATCATTTGTTGAAGAGGGGGCAATCTGTTTCATTTGAACTCTACACTTAACTTAATTGTTACTAAGTGGGTCTGTAATAAATGACGTTCATCCCTGAATTACTTAATATAATCAAGCTATTCACATTTATAGTACCTATCACGTGTATGTTGTTATGTTTTTAAGCTAGTGTGAAAGGTTGAACGCATTAACATGTAGTATGGTTTTGTTATCGTAAGTATACTCGTGTTGTATTTCTAATGCTATACTGTTTGTATCTCCTGTTTGATCAAGGTAACCTTTGTAATAGTATAACAACAATATACCGTAACCGTTGCTTTCGAAAATCACGAATAAATCATTTGACATTTTTACATTTTTAGATGTAAATGGTAATCTTGGAAAAATGAAAGTTTCTGTTTTGTACATTTTGAAAGGAAATGTGTTTTACTTCACACTGAGATTGCTATAGCATGTGGGCACGCTGTGTTTGGAATGTTGCTCAAATGGCATGCACCTGCGTTAATTAAAACATGTTATCTAGAAATGAGCATTTGGTAATCAATTGACAACTAACTGCCTCTTTGATCGTTGTTAACTGCAAGTCTATTTTTTTTCATGTAATACATGTGTATTTTATCACTGTACCTGACTATAATAGGTAGTCAACACTACTTTATGCCTTAGATCATTCGGTACATATACAACGCCCATCTTCCTCTTTCCTTCAATGTGTTTATATGAGGAGTGGGGAGTGAGCGGTAATAACTGTGGTAAATGAACGTACAACATAAATCATATATACAATAGGAACAAATACTCTTGTTTATAAAATTAAACGCCATGGATTATTTCCAAAAATAAGAAGTCAAATGGAAATCGTGACATCCAAATGACGCAACCATCAACATAGCACAGCCACTATTAATACATGGAATACTCCCACTCGGCACAGTGGAATACACAATAGAAGCGACAACATGAGTCAATATTAATACATGGAATACTCCCACTCGGCACATTGTAATACACAATAGAAGCGACAATATGGGTCAATATTAATACATTGAATACTCCCATCGGCACATTGTAATACACAATAGAATCGACAACATGGATCAATATTGATACATGGAATAAACCCACTCGGCACAGGGGAATACACAATCGAAACGACAACTGGGGTCAATATTAATACATGGAATATTCCCACTCGGCACATTGTAATACACAATAGAATCGACAACAAGGGTCAATATTAATACATGGAATAAACCCACTCGGCACAGGGGAATACACAATGGAAGCGACAACAAGGATCAATACTAATACATGGAATACTCCCACTCGGCACAGTGGAATACACAATAGAAGCGACCACATGAGTCAATATTAATACATGGAATACTCCCACTCGGCACATTGTAATACACAATAGAAGCAGCAACATGGGTCACTGCCTTAGAACGGTAAAAATAACATACCAATAATAGGTAGTTTAGTTCGGGTTAACGAGAGCCCCAATCCTCATTTTGATTCCCGTCATGAAACGAGACAATGTCGATTAAGGTATCTTCGCTGGACTATCCTTAAAACGCAGCCGCTAGTAAAGGTAAATTGTCTTATATAAATAAGTACTTATACGTTGGTACTTAGTACAGCATGTACGTGTATATTAACAAAGTACTTACAGAAGCACTTCAATTCATGAGTATACACCTTGTAACCAGGCGATCCCTCATACGCATGAAGTTGAACGTAAAAACAGCTTTCTGACATCAGAGTTTTCGTACGCAACCATTTCTTACATTAATGTTGAACGAGTCATTCTGACGTACAACTAATCAATACCGCTCCCTATGTGTTCCTGTGTAACATGTATTACTCGGTATTCAAGGTACCATTTATAGTGACATTGTAAGGGTGTTCCCAGACTTGTTCATTATTTTAACGAATAAGGTCAATGTCTAAATGCATCTAAATAAATAAATAAAACAGTAATGTAATGGATCTTTTCTTTATTTTAACTTTTAACACTGGTTTCAATATTATTGTCAACTTAAATTCGCCGGAAGGCTGGTAAATATTTACAATTTATGATAAAAGTAACATCTTGAACTGCGGGAATGTTGCAATATTAAACCGTGATAATGCTGTTACTTAAAATAGTCAGCGGTTAATACAGACATTCCCATATATGTTTTCCTTCAATTACCATCATTTAGATTTAGGTTTGTTTTGATGACTTTTTTATCTACCGAGATTATCTTTAACACATGCGCTTAAATAAATCCAATTTTATCTGTTACAGCTGTGTTCCTTATATATCAGAACAGCCACATGCTAAACGCGGATGAATTATCAGAAGTATATTCGCTGTAGAGGAAGCTTGTTTATGATCATATATATTACTGCAGATAGTGTTATCAAACAGCACCTGCTGAAATTTACGTGGAACAAATTGTCAAGGTCAATCACATAGACACGTTTATAATTTATAAACTACACCAGACGGTGACGAACTTTTATCTCGGTTATTCAGTTCATATATCATCTGTTTAAATCAAATATAACTTTTTTCTGCTGGTGCAAAATGTAAATACAGATGACATTTTCATTTTATCTCTCTTCTCTTTAAAACGTATATCAGGCAAAATAATCAACGGTGTAAAAGTAAGCCGAATTAGCTAATGTTAAATTATCAAATCTTTCTTTAAACGGTATTACCAGTATTTATAGCCTTTCAAATCAAATAAATAAAAATCTGGTATAATTGTAATATCTAGTATAAAATGTGTCTATCTGGATCATGCCTGGCGCAAAATATCGTCATTTATCGTTCAAAAGCACATATTTGAACGCCGATATTAGAATTAGAGCTGACTGCGAAATACCGTAAATTATCTAGTAGTAATATCCGTTTACGGAATTTTCCGGGCATTAGCGATTAAATCCGTGTAATCGGTAAAGTTTAAGCGTATACTCTTACAGCCGATGTTGATACATTCCTACATAGCATAGTTGCTGTTGCGCGGTCGATCCGAGTTCGAATCCCGTAAGGTTATTTGTTTATTCGCCTGGCAACATAACATTTATATCTTTGCACATATCTGGCGACCGTTCGAATACTGAATGATGAAGGAATCGGCCGAGTATATACAATAAATCGCTTATTTGCATATTAGAATTACTGATCAGTAAATTTAAATTTGAAACACGATCTATTCACGTTTAAGAGAGGTATCGGCTGTTATAAATTCACTGATGCCATGAGAATTCTTTCTATATAAGAAAAAACAAACAGATACTGGTGCCGCTTTGAATTTACATTCGGATATATGTTGTAAATAAAGTAATGCTCTAAATGCCATGATCATACTCGTTCCAAAACTAGTTAGTGTAATGGATGAAGATAAATTACATGCGGTCTGAAAATCTGTCTGTCAAAAGTTGACATTTTTTAAAAGTTATAAAATTAGGACTGGAGAAAGGCAAGTTTGTTGTCAAACTGATACTGATAAAGTATTGTAACTTTTCGTATATTAGTATATATATGTTAAACTACGCGCAGTACAAGAACAATAGAAACAAGAACCGACCGACCGACGTAAGACCATTCACGTCTCACACCACTTTTACATTTCCCATAGGGCTCCATTGTAACATTTATGTCCAAAACAGAGTGAAAATTAAATTCTTCAGCTTGTGTCTGGGCTCAAATTCTTCACTGGTTCAAGATATGCGATTATAAAGAAAAAAAGTATACCTTGACCAGGTTTTTATTTTTTAAATTCAATGCTTTTTTGAGACCTATCAATTTCCAGAGTAATAATATGTCAACTATTCGCCCTAGATGCGGTTCGAACCAACAATTCTGAAATGACACAGCATTGTCCAGAAAGCTGGTATCAGCATCAAATTTTAAGTGGTGATTTCTAAAATACTGATCATTTAACTCATGCCAGCAAAAAACAAATCATTGCAGTACAAAGCCCTGAAAAAAGAAGAAAAAGAGAACTAAAGTTTTATTTCTACCTCCTTCAGATAATAGTTGTGTGAGTCCTTCATCACAAAATCCGTACGGTACGACTTTAGATAACCCAGAACACATATATATGAAATAATTCATGTTGAACTGTAAAAGACATAACTATTTAAGTTTTAGGCGATTGTTTACCTGTTAAAACATATATACTATTCTGTGTGTAGCATTATATTATATTGAAATGAAACATTTAAAGTCGCTTCTGTGATTTATTACATTGCGAATTTGAATTAATGACTCTGATATTATATCAAATCCAGTTGAATAGAAACAGTAAACGCATTTAGTTTTTCAGCAATGTTTTGGATTTGAATTTTGGGAACGATTTACCAAACGTAAAAAAAACTTCTAGCTTGACGTGATGCCGAAGTCGGTATCTGATTATGACATTATCTGCAAAAAGTAGAACATATCTTGAAAGAAAATACAAGTTCGACTAGTGAGCAATTTTTTATTTCATGTGATACATATTGAGATGAATATATACGTTCTAGAAAAGCATTGGTAAACATGTAACGAAGGCTTACATTAAAGTAGTACTTCGTTGTGTTCCTTATTCGCCTTTCATGAACATAAATCGGTGCTTTAAAACCGAAATACAACTTGATTAGTAAAAAAGCACACCGACACATACACAGTAACGTTTATTGTCATCAAATTACTAGATTTTATAACATAAAATTGTATTATATAAAATTGTCCGTAAGTGCATGAATTTATTAATATATAAACAGAAAAAGGTATGATTTGTGCTAATGATATTCCAACCGACGTTTCACTGTTTTTATCGTAACCAAAAACTTAGCCGGAGATCAGAACACCATGTGTGCTTCACGAGCTAGCGAAGTTTACTCTACCGCCATGTGAAAAAGAAATGTTTCGTATATTAGACAGGAGTATTTGCTATTTTACAGGTGTCAGCTACCCATAGAGTCGTAGGTGTTGGAATCGAACAATTGCGTCATGACGCGATGCAGAAAATAATGACGTAAATTACATGATTTGGCATATTAGAAGCGATGTTGGTATAATAAAATGATAAAATAAATGAAATTAGTTATTTAATGTGTTTTGTATTCAAGAATAGAATAATTCATGGCTTTTTCGATTCGATTAGGAAATTTCGTTCCTTGAAGAGCCTCGATCTCGGCAAAGCATTTACCAAGGGACGGATATTTTTGTCTAACCTAAAACCAATAAAAGGTTTCAAGACTTTTAATATCAAACCGGTAAAATGATTATCCAACATTTGAATTGAGATAACCTGTTCGTACGTGACATTTTAACTAGTAATGATGTGACCTTAACAAAAATACATAAACAAATTACATGTGACAGTATATGATTTGTGTTTCAAAGAGAAATGATAAATAAAATTAAAACAGTTATTTGAAGTGTTGTATGTAAACACGCTTATGGATTTTTCTATTCAATTTGAACTGTTCTGCCATTGTCTATTTGAACATTAAACAATTTAAACTTTCTTAAAGCCTTGGCCGTTAACATTTGTCTTATTTTGTACCAGTTTAGTACCAGTTCAGTTAACGTTTTGTCTTATTTTTATCATTGCATTGAGTGCTCGCATTTTAGTTTCGATTACAATAATTATGAAATGTGATTATAGGAAACACATGCTGTAGAAAAACACTTAGTACGGACATAGGTTAGTGAGTCCCAGTGTGGTCACAAATCCAACCAAATGTACTGTCGGAAATCCATTAGGAAACCCGCTGATAATTGGTTTATTTTGCCAGAGGAAACATCTATTGTTAGTTATGACCTTTTTTATAGGACACACGATTTCTGATTTTTTATTCTGATATTGGTTTGACCACTTGGTTCAACTTACTAGAATTAATGATACAGAAGATGTAGTTCATCACTAGAGCAAATTAAGACTACTAAGGTATACAGTTAATAAGAAATATTTCCAATTTCATGCGGATGTGCAATATAATAAATAACCATACAACCGTAATATAACATTACAAAAAGATTGATTTGTTTTTTTGTGGGTTTTTTTTGTGGTTTTTTTTGCAAAATAAGAATTATAAATGCAAGTCGCATGTAAAACATTTAAATTAGATATAAATTGCTACATTTCTACTTTAAATGATTTATAAACAAGTTACGCTTTTATAAGCAATCTTCACGTAAACACACTTTTGTAAACAATATAAACGCGTTATAAGCAACACAAATGCATAAATAGTATGAAAAACGCATTATAAGCAACATAAACGCATTATAAGCAACAGTAGCGGATTATAGGCAATATAAAGGCGTTCTTTAAAACGCTCTTTTATAATCAACTAAACCGGTTTGAGAAGCAACATAATCGTGCTTTTATAAGCAATATAAACGCGTTTTTATAAGCAGCATAAACGTTTGTTTTATAAATAATATAAATGTGTGTGTTTTTTTTTTATAAAATAGATTGTTTGATAAGCAACATTAACGTTTTTATAAGCAATATAAACGCGTTGTCATAAGACACATTTCCGCTTCTTTAAGTAATATAAACGCGTTATTTTATAAATTATAAGCAACATATGATGACATTTGTTGTGTTGGCAATAAATAAAATTCATGTAATACCTATTGTTTTAAACTTTAATTAATACAGCAGGATAAACACTAAGCACTGCAATGCTGCAATGCTATATATGACATTGTACAGTATATTTGTGCAGTATAATATTATGTATGTGTGTTTCTATGTACAGTTTCTATCACGTAGGAAAATACATAATATTTCTCTGTTTATTTGGACAAGCTATTAACGTTGGGTCTTTTATTAGATATGCATTCCTTCATCTTCATGGCTATCAATCCAGCGTCGTGAGTTCGAATCCCGGCCCGGAATAGATGAAATTGCGTCTCATGGTAATTTGTTTTTTCCGTTGAATCAGAAGGGAATGCTATACATGTAAGTTACTTCAGGAGATAGTAATACTCAAGTACTGATTGGTTAAGTCCAGGATCTCTAGATATTGATCGTATTAAGTTCTCGATGGCATTAATATGACGCTTAATATTAAACCAATAACCAAAAGTATCCAATCCATGACACTGCTGAGTTACAATATTAACGAGTAATGCATAAATGTTAAATTATTAATAATGTATTCGTAATATATGCATGCTTAAGGAATGCACTTGATAATACCGTTGCTATTTTCCCTGTCCTCACATCATAAATCAACACAGCGTAAATAAGACTACCTAGTCAGACTACATATACTCTCTTACAAAAGTGTTGCTATCCGCATTTGCTTGAATTGTGAAACACCCAAATATGTTCACGTTTATACCACGACCGAGAAAAGGAGACAGCAGACTCAGATTGACTGAGTCTACCCATGGTGTGTGATGAAACATGCAATCCTAAGCACGCCCACTTTCTTCCACTGATCATTTGTAGTTTATTATACGACAGCACTGAGCTCCAAGATTCCAAATAATCAGAAACAATACAAGACACTGAATACATACTAATTTATATTCTCTTCAACCAATAACTTTTATATAATTACAATCAATACATCTCCCATCAATTGCTACTAATACAATGTCATGTAAGTCGATTAATCAATTGTGAAAAGAATAGTTGTTCCTTCCAGACAATTGCTTGTAACTACAGAAGTTATAAATGTGCAATCAATGGGTCGCAGACACATGCACAACACACTATCATTACATCCATTGTGATGATATCACGTGTAGTTATAGATTTATTGCACGTGAAATAGCACAGCAATCACGTTAGGGTACTGCCTAAATGCATACGCCATGATGACCTTCTTTGATCTCTTGATTAACGCAACATTTAGCGGTAGTAATATTTGGTTTGTTGCACCGTTGATGACAATAAAACTTGTTTTTCTTCAGATTTGAGATTTTGGTGTGTAATTACGTTTTTATTAGAAGTTAACGTAAATACATAAATGTTAGGACATACAATAGTGAATATGACAAATTGTTTGTAAATACAAAACATATTAGTTAAACATGAGCCATTTGATAATGATGCGGTAATATTTAGATTTAAACCCTATGGCTACATCAGCGGCACAGCGACACGGTTTGCTGAGCTTTCAAACCATGAACTGTTACTGATAAATCGTTTGTTTTTACAAAATTGAAAAGTAAGATATGGGCCTAAAATTCTTATTTATTTTTAGTTTACTGTATCTAATACTTGACTGCAGGAGTCGTGTAAATATTCAGGCATCACATGTTTTCTGTTTTATGTGATTCATAGTTAACCGAAGTATTACTTGCAAAGCTGTTGCACATATGATAATGTTTTCAACAATGCTATAATATTCAATAGCTGTTTCATATCACACGTGACTCCAATAAGCAGTAAAGTAGCTGTGTGACAAGCGAAGTGAAACCAAATATCACGTGGTACAAGACATTTAGTATAGAAATTGACTCTTTAGCCATTCGTGAATGAAGTGGCTTGTCCATTAGATCAACCAATAGGGCCATTTACCCGAGGAAAGCCAGTATTGATTGTTGTTTAAGGGTGGCATCGGGTCAAGTCATGGATTGACCCCGCGATCCCGGGTGTGGACCACCAACACCTTAAATATTCACTGCATTAAAACCCGTATATTGCTTTGTGACAATAGTTCCAGTATTCCCAGTCAATTTAGCACGGATTAACTGAACATTGTTTTTTCGAGACGTTCTTAACTCTGCAACTTTAACATGAATTCGGCATGAATATACAAAATACTTTTAAAGGTCTTATTCCAGTTTGTGTAAGGAGATCATGAACTATATACACACATGGATCTGGGAAGTCCTCCTAATGGTGAATGTAACTAGCAAACATAATCAATTAAGATTGGTTCGAGCCCAATACCAGAGCAGCGAGAGATAGAGGTTTAAACCACAGGACCACGGAGAACCCTAGAATATTCCATTACAATAGTTCATATATAAACATTAATATAATGATATTAGGAACATATATGAGACTATCACAGTTGGCTTTAAACAAAAGATGAACATTTGAATATAAACCCAATAATGTTTCTTACCCATCAAAACAAACTGGATTACATATTGTTTTGTTTACTATGATCTATTCTATACTCTTTTTTGAAGTCTCTTGGGAATTTACACGTCTACTTTAAGCTGTTATTTGGTTTCGATAACTGTAAGTTGTGCTAGTCGTGTTCATATTTCATTGAATAAATGTCATTTATAGCTCCGATGTCTGAAATCAGCACGCAAAGCCTGCCCTAGAATACCTTAAGGAGATATATAGATTAGTCGGCAGACTCTTTACCGTCATATAAACCATCAGATTATCGTATTTATGCGGGTCCGTGCAAACGTTCATTCGAAAGGCAAACGCGGTCTGGAATCGTCATGTTGCAGACATTATATAACACAGTTAACAAGGAGGTTTTGACTTGCAAAACGAGAATGAAACCGTATCGACCTAATCTCGGTACTCAGACGCTGTCACTGTTAATCATGTACCTAATAAATCTTCGATAATCACTTGATTGGCTAAAAACATGTGCAACATCGGCGTTGTCACAAAGTGTTTCACAAGGTTATAACGTTTAGACGTTGCTTATGCATGTTAGTGTAGAGGATGACTGCTTACCCACAATTATAAAAGTAAAAGGGTACAACAAAAATAAAAAAATGAATAATTTAGAAAGTTACACATTTCAATAGAAATTATAATTGTCGCTGAATTGTATAATATGATGGACCTCAGATAGAAAATATATTGATAAAAAGTTTCTCATATATATATACATTGTATGCCTAATGCCATAAAATAGCATAACCACATTATTGTGTCACTAAGGGTTGATGGCGATTAAGTAGTGATTATTTTCTAACAGGTTTATTTTTTATCAAGATTGATACCCTAGTATTTTGTTTTATTTGATTTCAGATTTCAGTCACACTTTTTTTATATTTCACATTATAGATTTTACTGTTATGTTTTGACAGGCGAGAACAGAACAAAACATATTTTTTCAGACTTGTACATAAATAAATAGTCATAATAACATATTCAAAACTCATAATATCCCTTTAACTATATCGTTAATAAAAACATAATAAGAATCGTCATATTTCATGACCATTTGATATATACTAAATATTTATTTATGCTTTAAGTATAATGCCAAAAATAATATAAGACATAAAGAAATACATTTCAATCCTGAGTTCTTCAAGAAGAATATGAGGATGAACCCGTTTATCAAACAGTTGAATGAATATCATTCTTTTATTGCAAAACATATATTTAAATTAATTTCACATTAAGCATTTAAAATGTTATTTCTTAAGTTCAGAGAACATTTGTTTATTATATTTTATCATTTGACTTAAGCAATCTAATAAGCGTTCACATGGAAGGTTTTTGGAAACAATATTATTTTATTTATATATATATATATATATATATGGGAGAGATATATCCTCCTCACATCATTGTAGCAAGACCAGATAAAAATGAAGTGGTTTATATCTCCCACCTCAGTCTGCTTGAGACAGTTTTCTGGGCTCTATGAAGTTTAATATTTCAATACGATAATTGTTAACATGATGTATAATATTGGAATTTCAGCTGAAACAAAAACAATTGTTACAGTAATTGTTTGGTTGATCAATAAGGGAAAACACATTTGTACTTAAATTTTAGTTTGACCCAATATATCAACGCACTTAGTTGATTTCAAGGTAATATTACCTCGTCAGCATTTTGCACTTAACTTTTACAACATATCTTTGAAGCATATTAACATATACTCCGTTGTATACACTATAACTGCAAATGTGTTTACATCAACGCTACATAGTTAACATTGGAACATGTAACTGAGACAATGGTGTGCATGTTTCCGTACATACGACACGGATTACACATATAGATATACAAGCGTGCCCTGAATACAAAGCTGTAACACATTCTCAAGTGAGCGAATTGTAAAACATGGTCAAGTCAAGTTTAAGTTTTTATATACCCTCGCGCTTTGACCTGGTTGTTTTGGCTAGCAGGATATACGATGGTTCGTTAACCTGTAATAGTTTAAAGATAGGAAACAGAATGTATGCAATATAATTTGCATTAAAATTTGATTTTATGTTTATTTAAAGAGTTCAATGACCCAGTTAATGATATTGAACTAAATATATTCAGCATTTCTTATTAAATAACATTGACACATTTTGAGCGAAACGTGTGTTTTAGAAATAACATATTTTGTCAAAAAATGACTTTTTTTAAAAAACAATTGTTAGACACAGTCAAACCTGTGTAAGCGGTCAACTCTATTAAGAGCCATCTGTCTTAAGCAGCCATATTTGCGTTTTCCCATTTATATGCTCTCAGAGCGAATTGACATGTATTAAGCAACAACCTGTCTTAAATTTTTCTCCTTGCTTTAACTGACTGCTTAAGACAGGTTTGACTGTACTACTAATACATTCAATTTAGGTGTGTCTTTTTTCAAGCAGATAGATATTTTTAAAATGTATGATATTTGAAAAACACATACTTGCACAACATGATAAATACATATGATACATATATCAATATAACGAATAAGGCATATAACGACATAGACGAACATATTTCTCTCTGTATAAGACTGGCTCTGATAGTTCATTAAAGAAACATCAATTCAAATATCCCATGTCAAGAAATAATTTTAGAACGTAAAACTAGGGCATACTAAATTCGCTCTGAACGACGAGGATGCCAATTGTACAAAATTAGTCATAATATACAACCGTCATCTAAAGATAAAGCTAACTGTCCTGTAAGATATCCCCAAGTGAGCAGATTATAACATAAACGATGATTCGTTGATTTGTAAAGGCAGGAGACAGCCAACAAACGGAGTATAAATTAAAACAAGACGATGCACATGTGTACGTGCACTAGACAACCGACGAGGAATCGTAGATGGGCCAAATACAAACTGTAAATACATCCAATAATGTGTTCTAGTTAAGCGACTGGAGACATCTTTATCCGTCACGTTGTTTTCTTGTTAAATACAACTTTTTTCAAAAAAATCTATTTTAAATAAAATCTCAGTATGATGCCGACTGAGAGAATGCGTAACACGTCAATACATATTGTAGAAGTGATTTACGAACATTCATTACGATATCGATTTTTTTTAGAAATAAAGCCTGAATGGTTCCAAATGTATCTTTCTCCAAATATGGTGGTACATGTATGAGTATTAAATATATGATGGTTCTCATATACATCTTCCTTTAAGAGATGGTACAAGCTGTTAGATCTCAGTAAGTTTGAATCTGTAATCATTTTCAATTATTAATTTGCTAGTGGCTTAATACGGTTCGGTGTAAAAAAAAAAGCTAAGCATGATATACGAATATGTTCATCGGGTGACGTATTATTCACTGACATAGGCAACACTACAAAATAAACACAAACATAAATACAATATAAACAAACAAAAGTGACAAACAATGAACATAAACTTAAAACAGTTCATGCTATCAAATAATCTTCAATCAGGACCAGTTATTTGTTTGAATGGTGTATACATAATAATTATGTTACTTTAAATCTTTAAGGGCTATTTTACGTATCTTGGTTCAACAGCGTACGGTATTTTTGGTGTTTTTTTATGATATGACGTATAGGGGGCAATCTTGAGCCAAAATGTACTACTATTAAAATAGTATATATACTCAAAGTATGTGTTGTTTATAGCTTGTTTATTTCAACATTTTTCTAAATATCTCCCACTTTCAACGTTATAGGCATTCTTTTATACATGATATATTATAGAATATACGATGAAATGTTTAGCTATATAAAAAAATATGAATAATGTTACCTCTGTTTTAAATAAATTAATTAAAATCAGAAAAAATGAATAAAAGAATTACTCTCGGCGTGCCACTGTTTCTTCTAATTATAATTTCTACAGTAACTATTTGACATATTACTATATGCGTTCTATACACAGATCTACTATGAGCATTCTATATACATATCTACTATCACCATTCTACATAATAAATTATCTACTATGACGCTAAATATACATACCATTGTATCAGAAATAAGTCACTCATGACAGTTGATTGCATACTTATCATTATCATCACCTTCTTAATTGTAACGTGAAGATGGCACGAGTTTATTACCCTGACCGAATCTCACTATAGCAAAGCACTTGCTATCATCACAGTCTTCATTTTTCAAGGCGAGAATGTTACATATAATTTTAAGGAGAACACAGTCCAGTAATAAATAAGGCACACTAGTAGCCTGGTTAGCATCATCACCAGCTCATCTCGCCTCAATACGTTTTTATGAAGTACATCAAGGATACACGATATAAGACTCCAGTGTCTGCTTACATATTTCATCAGTTAGGAATTTAGTTGTTAAGAGAAACCAAACTGTTATCAAAGGGTGGTATTTCTCCTCACAAAACGTATGAAAACAAACTAAACATACGCTTTATACCTTACTGTTACTTCTCCACCTCTTTAACGTTTAACGTTTTATCTTGTCTTTAAATGTTTCTATCTAGATAAATTTAAAGCATTGAAAAAATAATTGTGAGTTAGAAAAATAAAACATTACTAAATCCAGCATACGGGGATCGTGTCAAAGGTATTGCAAACGGCGGAGTTTAGAAAAAAACTATACGAAATAGAGCCGTTTTACATACCTTCAAAGCATTGTCCCTTCTTCTCTGTCATAACATGCCAACCGACTGGAAGTCAGGCAACCACGGTTGCTAGGCAGCACTTGTTGATGTATCGAACTGTGTGGCTGCTCCTAATTCAAGCTCCTGTAAACCTTCAATCAATTACCTCGCAGATTTTCTTTCAGCTTAGTGAAAAAAACGAAATCTGAAGGATTTATATCTGGATTATAGAGCGGATGCTTCAGCATTTACCACTCCTCGTATGACGTCAGAAATCCAGTGGCATGAGCACATTTACTAGCAACGGCGTCATATAATGTGATTGGACGCCTGTGCAAGAATTCCATACACATTTTTTACTCCGCAGGTGTTGTTGCAGGAATGTACCACAGTAGTCGCCACCAACCGTTTGACCATATTTATCTTTATGCGTTAGCAAAACGCCGTTGAACCGTAAGTCCATATCATCAACATCTTCAAATAACTCTGTTTTTTGATGAATGTAGTGGGTCTTCGAGAAGCAGGAGGGTGATATTCTGTCGATTGTCGTTTCAATTTCGGTTTGTTATATTTTAGCCATGTCTTTTAAGTTAATCATAATAAGATCAATAAAGGATTCACCTTCCATTTCATGTCTTTCTAACGAAGTGTGTGCGACGCGTAGCTTAGTGTCATTTTTAGCTTGCCGGGACGAAGTCCAAGGAGAGCTATTGTCATCTATAGACACCAAGGTTAAAGTTTTGCGTTTAAGTTTAAGATATCTATGCAACCACTCATTGGATGTGAATGAACCTTCACATGTGCGTTCACCATCATCAATGGGACAGACACAGACAAGAACCATAACGCTGGGTTGCATTTTGGCACAGTTATGGTCCTTTTTCGACTTAATTTTTCAGGTTAAAGCTTTTTATCAGGTAAGATATCTATGCAACCATTCATTGGATATGAATGAAACTTTGCATGTGTGTTCGCCATCATCATTGAAACACACAGAAACAAAAACCATAACTCTGGGTTGCATTTTAGCACAGTTATGGCCCTTATTTTACTTAATTTTTCAGGTTAAAGTTTTTTATCACGTAAGATATCTATGCAACCACTAATTGGATATGAATGTAACTTCGCTTGTTTTTTCATCATCATCATTGAAACACACAGAGACAAAAAACATAACTTTGGATTGCATTTTGGTAGAGTTATGGCCCTTTAAGACATAATTTTTCGTCTCTAGACACCCAGGTTAAACTTTTGCGTTTTTTGGTGTTTGCCTCCAATCTCAATCTTTGCATTGGTGGTGAGTTTTATCCCATCGGCAAGCTTTATTGTCTTCTGACAACTCTTGTATTCACTTGGTAAACAATGGGCACCTACCTTCCTCATTCCCAAAACGTGTTGCTAAAATGCGATGAATGGAACGCTCACCTATTTCAACTCTGCATGCCTCGCAAGTTATAGCCTATCATCTGCGACACCTTCAATCACTCTTTTGACATAATGTTCATCTACAGCCGTCGTCGGTCGGCAACTTTTAGGCTCATTTTCTACAGAAGATATTCCACTTCTTAACTGAAGTGATAAAGACCTCAGATGCACATATATGAACCACCGTCCTTCTTGCTGGAAATGTGGTTCCCACATCATGGATTAACATATTCCTTATTTTACAATATACGAATACGATTTCAAAATAATAAGACTCAGTACTGAAATGAATTGATCTAGTCAAAAATAAGACAATAACACGTAAAATTGAATAATAATTGTATTGTTTTAACAACTGAATTATTTATTAAAAGGAGTGCTTGAAATTTTCTGACCCTATATGAGTTAACCGGGCCGGAAACTTTTGATCAGTCCAGGAGTCGTATGTTCGAATCACCACCCGACCACAGTCTCTGTGATAAGGTATTTTGTTTTTACGGTCATGATTATCCCTTATCTTATATTGTGGGGAAGAAGTCAATGACTTTCAGAAAAAACATGTGTTTCTAATACTGACGTATTTACAAAAAACGTCAATATTGTTATATAGTTATATACATTGGTTAAAGTATCTGTCTATTTTCACTGTTAACATAATCTGTAGACATTAATGCAAACTTACACACGCATGATGCATTTAAGTAACTGTCGTATATCTTAACCTCACTGAAGGTTTAAACGGCTTGGAATTTAGGGTTTGTATATCATTTTAACATTATAAGTGTTTACCAATGTTTCTGTAATTAACATATTTCCAATTGTTAACAGTTTGATTTCGTGATAACACGTTTCAACTTGCGGTGTAATTCAGGGTAACATCATTCTGTTATCTGCTTCTCTCTGTGTTGGCGCGCGTCAGTGTGTCTTGTTTATCGAACTTAAGGTGTGATTGGATATCACTCAAGTACCATGATCAACAATTTAAATAGTTGAATTAAATATCAATCACTTGAAAGAGAATAAGTAATGTAAATACATTAAACACAAGAATGTGGTTCTGTTTGATAAACGTACCCTAAATAACATGTTATTGGTTAGAGATGTGTGCTTTAGGATTTGTGAAATACGTCTTACTTAGCATGTTGTATACTAGTCTATTTACTTCTTCTTCTTTTTCTTTTTAACTTGAATTCCTCCGGTAAAGGATGAGTCTAAAATTCAAACAACACTATATATTTTTATTGACGTGACAATTTCTACAACTCTTTATTTATAAAACCGGCTAAGGAGTCGTTTCAATGTTACTTACCTATCACTGCTATAGTTCGAGTCCCGCTGGCTCTAAAAACTTTATGTGAGAAAATTTGCCAGTTACATGCGAAAAGACGGTGGTTGTTCTATTCAGATTCATACTGAGGTCTTCTTCCACCAATAAAACTGGATATGCCATATATATGGCATTGAAATCCATTCAAAAAATGTTTCAATGGGCCAATATTAACGATCTGAAAAAACTGATATTTTACACACATTTCCTTTTTACTTTTCCGAGTTTGGCGGATATGAAAATACTAAGTAGCATTGAAAGGATCTATGAGGGTGTTCTAAGTGTATTTTGTATTTATAATTCGCACAAAATTCATGTGCAATTTTACATATACAATCAAACCTGTCTTAAGCAACCAGTCAAGGGAAGGAGCAAAATTAAATATATATGAATTCACTGTATCTATATGATCCAACGGGTTTATAAATCTGTCCTATATATAGCATGTGAGTAGTCATGAATCCTTAACTGGATCCTACTCATATAAAGCTATTAGTTCCTGTATGTAAATTAGTCCACCCTGTCCAGATGTGTTGCATGTAGATCAATATAATATAAGTCATGGTCGACACCAAATTTATTGGTTTGGCAGAGGCCTTGACATTGTATTATATGGTTTGCATTGTAGCTAGACGCATTCGCCGTAGTCTAGTCTGTACATTTATGTCTTGGTTGTTCACAAATATATATAAAGAGGAGGTAAATAATCAAATAAGTATATACAAATGTCTAATACACTGAATAGTTATTTTCAAACGCTAAATGCATACAGAAGAAACGATCGTTGGAGAGCGCAGTGGTTAAGCCGCCGCTTTATGTCTTTTAAGACTACAGGAAACAATATTTGAATAAAACTCTCTTTACTGGGACTTACCACTAGCTACATGTAGTTCATTAATTGTTATTTTGATTGCTTTAGAAATTCATTTTTTTTAATTTTTTAGGGAATTCACTTTTAGCTTTAAATAAGAAGAGTAAATTACTAATACTCGATTCTGATTTGTAAATAATACCACATATTTGGAAATGTAGTGTCAATTAATACAAAAACCCGTCAAATACATTACCAATTTAAGAGGCAAATTGGACTTTTACAGGGTCTAATCACATTTTAAATATAGGACGTCATTTCCTTTAGTTTGGTAAACCAAACGATAATGTTTAATGCTTCAATCCATTGCCATCAATTAAGCTTAATTTGATTCTTTATGGGTTAAGTTTTATACGAAATCTGAATACAAAATTCGCTACAAACACGAGGATTTTATTGACGATACACGCTATCTGTCTGTTACAAGTAAAAATCGTTTAACGTATTTTTTGTACTGTGCAACGGATTGTTTACATGTAAGTTAAACCTGTATAAGCGTTCACCTCTATCAAGCAACCACCTATCTTAAGTAACCATATTTTATATTTCCCATTCCTATATATTCAGAGTAAATTAAGCAACAACCTGTCTCAAATTGCTAATTTTGCTTCTTTCTTTGACTGGCTGCTTAAGACAGGTTTGACCGTATATATTATGTACGAGTATAATTAAATCAAATATAGATTGATATACATGTGATATATATGGTTAATATTATAAATGAATTTATTTGTTCTATTCACAGATCAATGATTGTAAACAATCAGAGTACATCAATTAATAGTGTATATCATTCACATCATTGGTTTTTTAAAAAAAATATATTATGCAGGTTTAAATCAAAACATACATTGCAAAATACCCGCTCCTATTCCTGCGAGTTTGCCGATAAAAGGGAGTTTTATCCGAAACCGCTACAAGACCAGGTGTTATCTCGAAAGCGTTTTTTTAGGCTGGATGAATGTTTTCATTATATAACAATTTTATACGATGACTGCCATAAAATAATAAAACACTGGCAAAAAAGGGCAAAATAAACACACCAACCAAGGAACTATTTTATATAAATTTAATTAAAAACAAAATGTAACGCACTTGCTTTGTATAGCAAATTGGTTAGTATAAATCACTTCAATCAAGATTGTATTTCTATTTCAGTAAATGTAATTACAGAAGCCCTTCTTGTCAATCAGGATGTACGTGTCAATACGCTCACACTTGCTATTTCTGAACACTTTATTCACGTGAAGTGTACTTTGGTAACTTAGTTGCTGTTATTTATATGATTACTCGTATGTTATTGAGATTATAACCTTGAATTCATTTATAAGACGGCTAGTGTAATAAAGGATTAATCGAATGCATATAATGCTAATGCCATTCCTATAAATTATTTGGTAATTGTGATACAAATTGTAATGGTAAATCGAAATACGGATACTTCTATTCGGCATATCATGAAAGCTATTGGTGGATACAAAGAAGCTGCAGATCAGTGAGATTATGAACATTATGGTAGTACCAGACTTATGTTTGATCTTTTTAAAGAAAAGAAAGATGTCACTAAGTTGGTTTTCTGACTGAAGAATTAAATTGTTTGGGTAACATGTATAAATTCAATGCGAATTCATATTTTATTTTATTTTCATTACAAAAGCCAAGCACTTGCCTCCTTGCAACAAGCATTGCGGCCTATAATAATCTTTATTTGAGTATCAATTATAAATGAAAAGTATCAACATTTTAATCATAAGATTGCTTACATCTTATTATATCATCCTGGCTTACATGTTTACCAAGACTAATAAACATGACACACACTCCCAAATATATCTAAGGTTAATATTTAAATACTTGATCCTATCTGCAGAGCGACGAACTTAACTGATAGTACACACGTGCAGCAGCCAAAAACCCGGAATCAATATGTACAAGACAGTTTGTTACGCCATGAAATTTCATACAAATAGTACGGAACTAGAAAAAAGTGTACAGTTAATATAATACTTCAAGCGATGCATTCACTTAAACTATAATATTTATTCAGTTTAACATTGATTTAAACAACTAACTCACAATAAACATAGTCATACTATATATTTTTTTATTATGTCTTAACAAAATTAAAGTAAAATATATATATTCATGGTTTGCATATTGTTGCAAAATGTTTAAAAAACACCGTCGCTAGATTAAGAAAAATACACATTGTACTTATCTTATACAAACTAATTGCTGTTTAAATCTACAATAACTTGGTGGAAACAACGACAGTTTCATTAGTGAGTATATGGTTTGTATGACAGTTATTTGTTCATGACATATATATTGCAAAATGTTTCACATCTTGTTAAATGATATACGAGTGCGTGTTTTACTCTTAAAATGGATAATTCATAATTATTATTAACAAACACTTGAGTCGAATATAGACCTGCTATAAAAGGCAATTGTTATATATATCATCCTCTCATGCCGAAGACGGATGTCTGTCATTTAGTTAGCAAGGGTAATTTTCCATCTCATCATAGGTTCAAGATAAAATTCACCCGCACATACATTATACGCAATCGTGGTAGCTTAACGTGTTTATTTAACCATACTTATCGAAGTAAAGAAGAGACTATTCTTAAAAAAGTAAGAGATATAGTTTATATTCATGAATTTAAGTATGAAGAAGAGAAGAACAAATAAAAAAAAAATAGCACGTATTATATACAATTCAAAGTTTCAGAGTTCATCATTTAGTTTCTCAAATCTTCAAGTAACAAAATGAAACACTTACGTAAGCTATGAAATAAACGCAAAAAAACACTGCCTTTTGTATGACAAGATAATTTACCAGTTATAATTAAATTACTCTGGTAACGGTAAAATTGTATACGTGTGTCAGAACAGCACTAACGTGTATTCATCATTAATGAATAATCAAGTTAAGGTTTTACAAATTGTGTCTCATCCCCGTGTACAATCTTCATTTTTCATAATTTACCCCCCTCGTTGGCTGGATGATTTATCGTCCTGTTGGAAAGAAGCGTAGTTCTACATCAATGTCAACAAATAAATGACAAAAACGTTTTACTACCCTTGTCTGGGAGTGCCATACATGTGATCTGAGCTGATGCTCTCTCATGAATAAATGACGTCGACACAACTTTAATGTCACTTTTTGCATTTGCCATAGAAATCATGCCACAACTTGTTTTCATAAATGTATCACTTAAATCTTCGAGGAATTGCATCGTTTGTAGTTATGGACAAGTTGGAATGCAACTATCTCCACTGACAGCAACTGCTTCGCTACTGACATTTACCAGCCGGTCACCCTGATGTCACCTCTTCTGTATGAGTGTACGGTGCCAGTGCTTCTACCACTTATTCTCCTTATTGGTAGCATGTATGTTGTTGTGTTGACTGTATCCTTTAAATAATACGTCTTATGTTAGACTTATGATATCGTCTTTTGCCCCAATTGGTGGAATAGGGTAACAGGTGCCTTCTTTTATATACATGTGGTACCTTATTGCACCAATAGGGTAAATTTTATTCTTGTGAAAAGCATATGTAATCCATATAAAAGCTCTATGACTCTTATGAGGTAATACAGATTATGATCAGATTTTACATGACAATGGTTCCATATGGTTTTATATGCAATTATATATCATTTGAGAAAAACAGGAATTCTTAATCTTAAGTATAAAATAACTAGTAAATGACAATCATGTAATAAGTATATGCTCACATTATCATTATATATGATTTGTGTTAATAAGGACTACTTTAGATGTCTAATCTATATGTTGTATTTATGATTTTATGAGGGGAGGGTGCCATTCAGTATTAGTACTACCTTTTATTATATAAATTATAAAAATCTGATGAAACTGACTACAAATTTAAGCATTCTATTTCCAGATCGTGAATATGTATTTTGTTAAAGGTCAAGTAGTATTATGAAACTAAACACAATGTTAAGTCGTCTGGTATTTAAAGCGTCAATAACCTTTAAGTCTAAAGTTGGATTAACAAGAATTGCTTTATTTATTTACACCTTTTTTGGCAGACATAAACATCTAGAGGAGAAAATGCAATTTATATTCATAAGCGTTTAGACGGGCACTTATTATATAAGTGCATTCGTAGGCTTTTGCCCATAAAGATATATTATTATGTTAACATAGTCATTTGGGTGCATTTGAGATTTGAATTGCATGTCTGCCTATTTTAACAAGTTGTTTTTATGTAAATATTTAACAATGTCGTTACCGATATTCGTAGAAAGATATTATTGCAAATCTATCAAATTAAGTTCGAAGCGGTTCATGCGTGCTTAACGGTGTATTGTATCAAAGTGGAACGCCATGAATAAGTCCTTGAATTAATTGGACCAACTATTTATATCATACATATTCATTTTTTGAAGAATTATGGGAACTGATTGCGGATTCCATCGAATTATACTTTATCGGAAATCTGGAAAAGTGGAACGCTATGAATAAGTCCTTGAATTAATTGGACCAACTATTTATATTATACATATTCATTTTTTGAAGAATTATGGGAACTGATTGCGGATTCCATCGAATTATACTTAATCGGAAATCTGGAAAAGTGGAACGCTATGAATAAGTCCTTGAATTAATTGGACCAACTATTTATATTATACATATTCATTTTTTGAAGCATTATGGACGACACTGATTGCGGATTCCATCGAATTATACTTTATCGGAAATCTGGAAAAGTGGAACGCCATGAATAAGTCCTTGAATTAATTGGACCAACTATTTATATCATACATATACATTTTTTGAAGCATTATGGAAACTGATTGCGGATTCCATCGAATTATACTTTATCGGAAATCCCTAAAAATATCCTTAAAGAGAACAAACGTTTTTTAATTGCAACAAATATCTTAGAAATTATGTGAGTTGTCCGTACATAATTGTTCCCTGAGCGTTTAAATACATGTAGTTTAATAGTTTACTTTTTTTAGATTTAAAAGTAAAGGAATATTAAAGAAACAGACTGACGCACAAAAGCTACTACCGTCGGTACGTGCTGCTTTAAAAATGTCTGTCTAGCCCGTACTGCAGTCTATGTATGCTTTACATATGCCATATGACGATTAAGATAACTCATATCAAAAGTAGTTCTTTATTCTTAATTACAATGAGCTGATCTACTGAATGTAAGATAAGATTAAAAATAAAACACGCATTTTAGCATTTATTTTTAAATTATAAGCCAAAAAATTTTGGGAACTGCAACGTCGCCAGTAGTTATTTTCTACATATTGTATGCCTGATATACACTAGTCATCCTTCGAATACTTCTAAATAATTTGACAGCCATTTACACCAAACTTGCAAAGTATATTTGATCAAATGTATTCTTCTACTTTCCAAACCAATATAGATACATACTATTGACATTTGTCTCGGTATCTATAAATTAAATCAGGGAGGAAGCAATAATTCAATTCAACTTGTAAAAGGAATAAAACAATTGAATTTCATTGATACAGATTCAAGTTTAATGCAGAGGAATCACATTTCTGTTGTTGAGATTGCATGTTATAACTGTGTGTGATTGATAGACGTAATTAAACACGAGACGTATCAAGAGAATTGAGTTATTGCTCGAAACAACGTTCAATGTGAAAAACAAACACAAAAAAGTCAAAAGAATTTACTAAGACAGTAAGAAGATATGAAAATAATGTTGGACGTTATATGTAACGCAATACATTTTGTGAATTTGGATTGATCATGTACATTTGAAGTTTTGAAATGAGTACGCTAATCTGAGATGACAGATACTGTATAAAAAGGTCCTAGGAATTTATTGATATTAGGTTGTTTAAATGGCAATTGTGTGCATGTTTACTATTATTTAAGACTATTAGCATGTGTGGTATTTTCAAGACATATGGCGTTTATCGGCACTGCAAAATAAACCTTCGCCAATCTGATATTGGAGTATCTATAAATTATTTGCCTGATATAAATAGTCTAAAAGTCACTCTTTAAACACATCCCATTATGTAAACAATCATTAATACAATACCGGACTTACAAAGCTACAGGTTCTTACCTACATGCAACTTCCAGGCTAACATAGAAACATGCCATTGTCATTTGTCTCAGTATGTTGAAATCAAATATAGGAGGCGGCAACGATTAAAAGCAACTTGATTAAGGAATAAAACAATTGAATTTTATTGATACCGATTCTAAAGTATTGCAGAAGTATCACATTTCTGTTGTTAAGATTGCATGTTACAATTTTGTGTGATTGATAGGGGTTATTAAACGCGAATCGTGTCAGAAAAACTAAGTTATTGCTTGAGGCAGCGTTTGTCATGACAAAGAAATAAAGTTCATTCAGATAGTGAAAAAAATAAAAAAGAATGTTACAAGTAGTATGCGTATTTTAGGTGTATGTCCAACATTGATTTTTGTTCTTTATTCTATAGTAAATAATAAACGTTTGAAGGCTTGTCATTCATAGAGAGACCAAAATGGAAAAAGTGAAACTTACATTTTACTGTTTGTCAACGTTTGTACTTTCAAAATATGATAAGAAGAGTAGGGGTCATGTGTCATATAAGATATTTTTCATTGTCCAGTGTGTATACTGTTGACAAACAGAAAGTAGACTACCGACATCATGTATTCATACCCCAACTTCAAGCACCATTTTCTTTCTAAATGCACAATTTAAATATGACAATGTTTTCAAAATGTTAAAAAGAACATCCATACTGCTTTTAAATAAAACAAATGAGCATTTAAATAATGAAAAGGAAGAAGAAACAAGGATTATTTATAACTGTCGTTACTTGTATGCGGCTACTCCATGGAAGCTTTTCCTGTTTCCACTGGTTGTACTATGCCTTCATCTAGGTGTTTGTTAATACCAATGTAGTACCGAAATATGTTAAAGTTAGATAGCATATACTGATTGAAGACGTTAGTCGCTTTTATTTATATTGAGTTTGGCATTTTTGTGTATGTAAACTGATATTTAAGACTAACTAGATGTGCTAACTAAGACAAATGTCGGCTATCAAAACGGCAATATAAAATGCCGGGCTGACATTGGGTGTGATATTGATAGGCATGCTATATAAATGAAATATAAAGCAGTTGTACCTTCTATGGCACATATAATTTGAAAACTTTCAAGAAAAGTGCTTTCTTTAAATAACCAAAGTATCCACATTAAAATGAAGGACATTATAACGTTTATTGTCGTTAGTTCTAATATCGGGGAAACATTATAAATGGAAATTGGTTGTACTTTTGGCGATTTAATGTAGCCACTATTCGGAATTTGTATATGTCTTTGTACAGATCAACTCACGTAACTCTTTTTAGAATACAAAATGCTAAAAACACACTAAGACAATGTGTGATTTAACTTGGAGAAATCGATGAAATCATGCCTATGTGTCAAGTCTATGTGCATGTCATACATGTCTAGTCTATAAATTTATCAAACATGTCCATGTATCTAGTCAATGTGTATGTCATATATTTCCATGTGTCTAGTCAATGTGTATGTCATACATTTCCATGTGTCTTGTTTATGTATCCAGCGTACATTACAAGTGTCTGGTCTATGTGTATGCCATACATGTCCATGTGTTTAGTATATGTCTAGTCTATGTGTACGTCATACATGTTTAGGTGTCTAGTATATGTGTATGTCATATATGTATATTTGTTAAGTCTATGTGTTTGTCATATATGTTGAGTCTATAAATTTATAAAACCTGTCCATGTTTCTAGTCAATGTGTATGTCATACATTTCCATGTGTCTAGTCTATGTGTATGCCATACATGTATATCTATCTAGTCTATGTGTATGTCATACATGTCTATGTGTCTAGTCTATGTGTTTGTCATACATGTCTATGTGTCAAGTCTATGCATTTGTCATACATGTCCATGTGTCCAGTCTATTTCTAGTCTATGTGTATGGCATATGTGTGTATGTGTTCTCGCCCTTTGTATCGATCCATAACAAACGTTCATTGTTTATACACTTTATATATTTTACATGTCGCGAAAGAAAGTATATGGTTAAATAGGAGCAGCAATCTTGTTTTTATGCCATTTGAATATTTTTCCCGAACTTTTACTGTGTATTTCGAACGAACACTTATAGTATCAATACGTTTTAATGGACGACTGTTTATTAAGAATGAATTTCCAGTCACTTGCGTGATTTGTATCTACTCCGTAATACGGTTACCTCACCAAATAAATATCTTAAAAGAGAAGTCAACATCTGTTCACATGAGTAACAGCAAATATGCACAATGCAGTCTAGTGTAACTGTGATATAGCATTGCTATATTTTTTTTCCTTTTTGTTGAGGTTTGATGTAGCGCTCCAATAAACATTCGGTTTTATATCTGTCTTCATTATTGATTTTAGGAAAAATAAAACCATTTCAAATATCGTGTTTTTGTTGAAGACATTTCACGAATAGGTTATTGCACTGCAATAATAGTGACTGTACTTCAGTAAACAGTTCAAGTAGAATTTGATTGCAAAATCGTACTAGGGCGGCGCGTATGAGACTTTCATATATTTACATTAAGATTTGTATCATTTTGATATTGCAAAAAAAAAAATACAACTTTGTCATAACAACTTAAATCGATTTGGGTCAAATAGTTTTCATCCACAATTAAGTCACTAATGACACGAACTTTACATTTGAATATACGTCAGAAATTTACAAATGTGTATTCCAAGGTGCAAGTTTATTTACATTGATCAAACTAATCAAATCATTTTATATAACAAAATAAAAATCTGAGTAGCGACAATTTTTAGCGATGCACTATTGCCAATGTGTTGGAATACTTACATGTTACTCATCTCTTAACACAATTCATCAATAGATATCTAAATAATATTTATAAAGACTTAATACAATCTCGATTCTTGTAAACAATGTGTAAGACGTATTACAATGTTGTGATCAGATATTGTTCATGAGGACTGACCTATATACTGTAACAATTGATTCAAATATACACTCTATAAAGCTGTACGTTACTGATAAAGTTAATACACGTGTGTTTCAAGAATGGATGTCTTTTACAAGAGGAGTCAGGAACGAGTAACTCTTACAATTCTCGAAAAAGAACAAGCAAATATGTTTTATTATGGAACATAACAGCTGACAAAAGCATTAACAAACATTATTTTCATTCATTAATGTTTAAAGTAAAGCATAATAGTGATATTACATCTCAATGTCCATTGTAAGAACAAGGCACGTGTAAAACACATTACAAAATTTTAATGTTAATGTGAATATTCTAACTCTCGAGTTATTATGTACCTTTTAATGTACCTAATATGTTTCATAAGTAACTGATATGAAATAAATTTCAAAAAGTGTTTATGCCGATACTCAACTACATTAAACAAGTATAATAACCCTTTTAAATATGACCCACTACCAAGACAACCAGCATTCTTATACAGATAATCTCAAAAATCTTTTTCAAATTCAGTAACATTTGTCTTGCTTATCAAGATCTGATAAGATTTCTAATTGTGTCTGTTGCGTGTTATGAATACCATTTGCTTCTAATTTAGCGACAGTGTATTAACTGTTAATGTATTGCCCATAAACAACTTTAACACAGTATTTATATCTTAGAGGAAATTATTCCGCGTAGTCCTGTTATATATCTGGTTTCGACAAAAAGCATTTGTTCTCACTTTCTGCGTTAGGCAATATTAATGATGAAGATAAAAACATAGAAATTAGTGAAATACGTCAAAATAATAATAATTCATATTTTTATTGATGTTTTATGTTGTTCTCCCTGCTTGCAGATTCAACCAATCATTGGCAGGCTGAATGTGAATCATATAACTTTCTAAGAAATGTTAAACAAAACGTCGTATCGGCATATTACTCTTGAAAGTTTGGAAGAATGGCAAAAAAGCAACGTCGTTATCTGGTTATTGTACATGATGTTTCATTAACCATTAGCAATCATTGTTCAGTGTTGTATCGTAACAAACAAGTCAATGCTACGGACGTAGTAAAACTTTAAAAATATAAGAAAATATACTATTGAAGTGTTTGCAAAAACAATCTGTCTACTAGACAATAATTGCACTCTGTAAACGAAACACATTAAATACTTAATAATGTAAATCATTTTAAGCACGTAATATGTCTTGCATACCGTACAGTCACAGCATACGTCCTTTGTAATGGCAGCACAACATTGTATCGATAAAACATTTTGAATTCGTTCAATATGGAGATTGATTACATTGTTTTATATTAATGGCGAAGCGAAAATGACAGAACATGCCGCAGACTGTGTTTTTTTTTTTTTTTTCGAATTTCAACCAGTAACGTTAGGGGAAGAAACATTTTATATTCCAATATTTCAATTTTAACGGGTGTTATATTTAGGAAATACAATCAACATCAATATTGCAAATAGTTTAAAACAAGTGTTTTTCTCGCTTCATATAACATTATTAAACACAATGTCACTGACACCCAACTGATGGTATTGTCTTATACAATGCCACCATTAATAATTCTTTTTTAAATAAAGAATGATACCTTAAATAACGCTATAATTAAAATAACTGAAGCAAATCAAGAAATAAACAATAAATATTGATATACATGTAGATCTTGTTTTTTTTATATTCTACAACAAATATTTCCTGTTTGATATAGATTCAGTACATGTACCGAACTAGTTTAATAATACATCTGACTTAAATAATCCTTTGAAGTTGGAATTATGTTGTTCATTTCTATGTTTAGAATAAAATCTTGTCAAAACATATTGTACATCAATTGAAAACGCTTCAGTTTCAATGTTTAAGACAAATGTAGCTATACTAATAGAACTAAGTGAACACGTCAAAAGTAGATCAATACAATTTGGAGAGCTGTTCCGGCTTCACAAAATGTATAGGACAGTTTAGGTCAATCGAAATGCCAGGATGCTAGTTTTTGAATGATGTATAATTATATTAGATTAATCAACAGATTCTTAATTAAGTTTAATCAATAAACAGAATATCCATATCCACGCTTTAATCGAATTTCCACATATGGAGTTATTGAAGTAAAAATGCTTGACAGTATGCCTCCATCCAGAATAAAGACCATTTTAACTGTTTTTAACTTCATAATCGAATGGTTTACTTGACGAATTTGCACTGGGTGATGATTATATTACAAACGTATCTAAACTAAAGGAACGCACATGGAGTTAAGACGATGGAACCAATTGTCAATTATTCTGACGGATGCCGAACTATTTCACGAATGATTTCTACCTATCGGGTCACTAATTGAAACCCACCATTAAATGTCGGATATTTTATTTGATTGAGTTTTCTTGAATTGTTTGCATTTTAAGTAATCATATGGACCAAGCAATACTCGAGTGACATTGTCAGAAAAAAAGATAATTATGCGATTAGCCAATGATAAATAATAGTTACAATTAAAGAACGGATGAAACAATGGTATCCGAGAACTAAGAGCTCCGTCATTCCCGAGGGTGATTTATGTTTCCCTATACGTCGTTATACCTCCTTGCATTCTGCTTATTACAGGTCCATAGTTTTACGCAAATCAACAGGGGTCCAATTGGCCAAATTGTCTTCGATGACGAAAAACGAAAAAAGGCAATGTCTGATGTAAATTGGGAATTGGCTTGTCTTTCAACTGTAATATATTTATATTTCGGTGTTGACAGTAATCTTTGTGTGCTTAGATCACAATTATTTAATGCACATTAATGAGTGCGTGTTTAATAAGCGCTCCTATTTAATACATGTCTAAATTTATTTACATAAAGGCACTGGTGAACCCTAATTTTACTAATAATTTAGTCAATACAACATGTAAGCTCCTGTTGTATAAATAATGCAATGCAATTTAAATCAATTATTTAATATTAAAATTCACAAAATTTCTCTGGCATCATAATGAAGCAAATAAAACTTGCTGTCCTCATGTATATAACAATACTGATTCCAGATAACCCGATTTCAATAATTATGTAATCTGAATTTTGAAAATTACTTGTTCTCAATTCTTTGTTTAGTGCATTCTTAGCAAATTATAATCGAAGGAATTGTTCAATATTTTGTATAATAGTTTGTGGCAGTTTTACTTAAGATGTAAAAGTATTTTATTTGAAGAAATATGAAACAAACTATAAAAACGTTTAATCCTATCAATCTTACTATACCATGCGATAAGACCAAGCTAGATAAAATGGTAATTCCATAATTAAATGTCCGTTTATTGTTCAATTAAGATTCTTTTCAATGATAATTCTCTTATTGTGTATTGTGACGTTATTATGTCCCATCAAACGTTCTCCTATGTATTAATTGTCTTCACGGTGCTTTGGTCGTGTCCCATGTCTTCTTTTGCTTGTATATTATGTTACGTTTTCTAACTAAATCATTAATATGTCTTCATTCAACATACGTTCATGATAAGTACTGGTTCTATTCAAGAAGAAATCGAACATGCATTGCATAAGTTGTAAGGACTTGTCTATCAATCATGCCATAGAACCACTACGTACTATCTTTGTAGCATATCCTGACTAGTACGTTCATGAAACTGCCCTCTAAATAATTAACATACAGCGTGTAAACTAATTGTGCTTTTGTAAAAGTATTTTATTGAAATCTTCAGCGTTTATTTCAAACAATGCAATCCAATCAAAAGTCCTCTTACGGAACACTTTACCCCTGAGAACACATTGCTGTATATCAAACGCATTCAATAGTTTTTTTTCGCCTTGAACGTTGTTCTCGTTGTTATTCCAATACGAACGAAAGAAAGGGAGGAATCAAACGAAATTTGATATTGTTGATTATGACCTATAGGTCGAGTTATGACCTATAGGACGAGATATAATGAATCGTATTGAAATATCAACTCAGTTATGCAATGATAGTATCACAAGTCGGATGATACTGTGTAACCACATGTGCCTATTCAGTATATTACATTTACAAGGTGAAATATGTGAAACAATGATATGTTTCATTATTCGTGTTTTCTATGTAATTGTATATAAAACTATAATATACGATTAGAAATTAGAATTAATTAGGTCAAAATGTTTTCGCTAATATATAAAATATAATTGTAGTACCAGACGACAAATAGCTTACGATTATGACCTATATTCGTAACCACAGAGGTTGGACATTTTGCCAATACTAGTCAGAAGGTGAAGAAACGTCATTGGAAGATAAATATCAATTGAATGACTTATTTGCAGACGATCCGACAAAAAAATTGTTGAAATGATGTGATTTCATATAAAAAAATCCACATTTCGAATGTTTTCATATTAACACTTATACTGGTTACATTAAGATAAGTGCATATAATGTTCCGACATGGAGATCAACTTGACTCATGTCTTTCTTTTTCTTGATTCCCTTCACCGCCATTATCATTGTTAGTATAAAAAAAAAGTAGTATAAAAACGATAATTGAAATAGAAATTTGACTTTTTTTAGGAAATGTTATGCAAAATTTTTAAAGTAATGGTCCCACCTCTAAATCGATTGTGTATGTAAAATATATAGTATAAGCAACTCAACCAGATTGTGTATTAACGTCTGTATTGGATTGGTATGCTCTTTATTATCATTTTTTGTGTTTAATTTATTAATGTTGACTGGCCTTAATGTCACATCTGCGTGCTTGCAATGTTGATACATGTATTATGGTTATATCTAGTATCTAGGAAACACAAAGGGAAGTATGAGCAGATCTCTCTATTGGTTATACAAATAGGTTTTTGGTGCAACTAAAACTATCGTTTAAGGGTTAAAGTGCTCATAAAATACTACACATTTATCAGTTTGATATTAAAAACAATTGAGCAAATTCTAAATATTTTAAAGATCGTCTATGGACGGAAACTAAATACTTAGTTGTCACTCGTGCAAACAACGACGGTTATGTGCAACAATAACAAATACAATGTAGCTGTATTCACAAATCTGGTTAATGTATAATACTGACAAATAAAACAAAGAACATGTGTTAACAACAAGATAAGAAGTATTCAAAGGGCATCAAAGCACCATGAACACTTTTAATATAAGGATTAATTACAAAAGAAGTACAATCATAGACAAGAAGTGACAGAAGAATCATTACCTTGGAAGATCTGTAAATATTATTAATGCAGTCGTCTAATCGTTGGTATTATAGAAGGGGATTTCGCGAAGTATTTGGTATTGCATAAACTGACCTTTTTTATAGTGATTTATTATAAACTGTTGTAAAACATCTGATTCAGAAGCTTAATATGCTTTACCAATTATTCAAATATTTTTATACAAATATATTTTTCCGAGGCATATTAGAATGTATATATTTTAATATAGATAAGTGAACACGTCAAAATTAGATTAATAAAATTCGGACAGCTTTTCATCTTCGCAAATGTTTTAATCCATAAAACAGAATATCCACACGTTTATCTAATTTACAAAGAAGGTGTTGTTGAAGTAACAATGCTTGACAGTAAAGCCTTCATCTAGAATAAAGACCATTTTTACTGTTTTTTACTTTCCAATTGGATAGTTTTCTTGACTGATAATAGGTACTGAGTAATGATTATATTTCAGCGCGATCTAAACGGAAAGACCGCACATGGAATTGAAACGATCGAACAAATTGTCAATTATCCTGATGGATGGCGAAATATTTCGCGAATGATTTCTATCTATCCGGTATTTAATTGAATCTCAACATTTAATTGTCAGACGTTTGATTAAGTATAAACTTAAAAATGTCATTTGGCTATTTTCTTGAATTGTTCGCGGTTTAAATACTAATAGAGACCAAGCAGTGCTTAAATGGCATTGTCGAAAAAAAGTGCTAATTATGCGATTAGCATAGTAGGACCAATGATATATACAATTAAAGAACGGATGGAAAAAATATGTTTTTGGTGTAAATAAAACATTAGTCTGAGGGCTTAAGTGCTCATTAAATAAAAAAACATTTATCTGTTAGATATCTAAACAAACTGAGTTAATTCTAAATATTTTAAAGATTTGTTATGGAAAGAAATTTAAAAATTACCGAACATATCCGTCGTGCAAATAGCTCTTCCAAAAACGACGAACATCTGCAAAACAGTAACAAACGAATGTATTTACAAATCTAGTTTGGGTATATCTTTCATGGACAATTGATGAATAATATATAAATAAAAACTATCTCAACGACAGGATACATAGCATTGAATGGGCACAACCACCAACGCACGATGAACACACTAAATACGTAGAAGGATTAATTATAAAAAAAACAACATACAGAGATTGGAAGTGACAACAGTGTCATTGCCTTAGAAGGGTATGTCAACCTTATAAATGCAGTCGTCTAATCGTTGGTATTGTAGCAGAGGATTTGGCAAAGTATTCGGTCTAGCGTAAATTGAAGTTTTATACAGTGTTTTATGGTAAACTTAGTAGAACATCTGAAGCTTAATCTATTTAAACCGATTATTCCAGTATGTATACAAATTAAGTATATTTTTTCCGAGGTTATTACTCCCTGCCATGACAACCGATACACTAATACAGTTATTTCAAGCATCTTTATCAATATCAATAACTTTTCTCTTGCTGAAAAGAGCAGCTTCGGCCAATATTCAAGATCTGATAAGATTTCTAATAGTGTCTGTTGCGTGTTATGAATACACTTTTCTAATTTAGCGACAGTATAATAACTGTTAATGTTTTGCCCATAAACAACTTTAATACTGTATTTATATCTTAGAGGAAATTATTCATCGTAGTCCCGTTAAATATCAGCTTTCGGAAGAAGTCATTTGTTCTCACTTTTTGCATTAGGCTATAGCAATGATGGTGAAAAAATGAAGGAATTTATAAAATACGTCAAAATAATAGTAACCTGTCTTGTAATTGATGTTTAATGTTGTTTTCCTCGCTTACATATTCAACATTAATTGAATTGCTGAAATTGATATGCGATAATTCTCTTAAGAATGTTTAACAAGACGTAGTATCGGCATTTTTTTGTTTGAAATATTGGAACATTTGAAAAAAAAATAGCACCATTATTATCTGTTATTGATCTTCAAATGAGCATTGTGATCATTGCTACATGTATAATGTTTATGCTATATGCGTTCATGTAAATAGTTTGAAACAAGTGTTTAATGTTTGTATGCTTAGTAAACGGTGATTTAATGGACATAAATGCCTGTCAACTTAATAAGCGGTGCTGAACGTAAATTAATGCCTGCTTGCTTAGTAAACAATGTTTTAATGGATATTAATGACTGCATACTTAGTAAACGTTGTTTTAATGGACATAATGTCTACATGCTTAACAGTGTTTTAATGGTCATTCATGAGTGCGTGGTTTAATATACATTACTTCCTGTCTACTTAGTAAGCTGTAAATTAATGTACATTAAGCGTGCGTGCTAAGTACACTATATTTTAATTGATAATAATGTCTGTATACACATACAGAGTTTTAATTGTCATTAATGTCTGTGTGCTTAACAAAGGATGTTTTAATGGACACTAATGCCAGTGTCCCTAGCGAACTTTGTTTTAATGGACATACATGCCTGCGTCCTTAGTGTGCGGTGTTTTAATCGACATTCATTCTAATATCCATATCGAACTTTGTTTTAATGGACATCCATGCCTGCGTCTTTAGTGTGTGGTGTTTTAATCGACATTAAGGCCAATATCCCTAGCAAACTTTGTTTTAAATGGACATTCTTAGTTGGAAATAAACTGTTTGATTGACGAATGATTGTTAGTATTCAAGAGAAAAGTTTTTGTAATTGCATTTATAAACATTATGTATTATTATTATTATTATTATTATTATTATTATTATTATTATTATCATTATTATTATTATTATTATATAATTCATGCCTGCATCTTAAGTGTGTGGTGTTTTAATCGACACTAATGCCATTATCCATAGCAAACTTTGTTTTAATGGACATTCATGCGTGCGTCTTTAGTTTGTGGTGTTTTAATCGACATTAATGCCAATATCCCTAGCAAACTTTGTTTTAAAATGGACATTCTTAGTTGGAAATAAACTGTTTGATTGACGAATGATTGTTAGTATTCAAGAGAAAAGTTTTTGTAATTGCATTTATAAACATTATGTATTATTATTATTATTATTATTATTATTATTATTATTATTATTATTATTATTATTATTATTATATAATTCATGCCTGCGTCTTAAGTGTGTGGTGTTTTAATCGACACTAATGCCATTATCCATAGCAAACTTTGTTTTAATGGACATTCATGCCTGCGTCTTTAGTTTGTGGTGTTTTAATCGACATTAATGCCAATATCCCTAGCAAACTTTGTTTTAAAATGGACATTCTTAGTTGGAAATAAACTGTTTGATTGACGAATGATTGTTAGTATTCAAGAGAAAAGTTTTTGTAATTGCATTTATAAACATTATGTATTATTATTATTATTATTATTATTATTATTATTATTATTATTATTATTATTATTATTATTATTATTATATAATTCATGCCTGCGTCTTAAGTGTGTGGTGTTTTAATCGACACTAATGCCATTATCCATAGCAAACTTTTTTTTAAATGGACATTAATGCCTGCGTCTTTAGTTTGTGGTGTTTTAATCGACATTAATGCCAATATACCTAGCGAACTTTGTTTTAATGGACATTCACGCCTGCGCCCTTAGTGAGCGGTGTTTTAATCGACATTAATGTATGTATGCTTAGTAAACTGTGTTGTAATATGTTATGCATATGTACTTAATAAATGTTGTTTTTATTTCGCCTCGAATGATGTTCTCGTTGTTATTCCTAAGAAAGGGGGAATCAGATGGAATTGGATAGTGTTGGTTATGACCTATAGGAAGGGTTATAATCTATAGTTAGAATGTTCCATCATTCTTTCATTCTCTATAATTTTATTTATAAATGATATGTAATTTTAAGTGAAAAACATTAAGATCGGCTTTTTTTATCAAAATAGTTCCACATTACATTGATGGATTGTAGGGCCAGACGACAAATAGCTTACTATTAAGACCCATAACCGTAAAACCGAGATTAGACATTTTTCAATACTTGTCAGGAGGCGAAGAAACATCAATGGCCTCGAAAAACAAACTAATGACTTAAATCATATCATTTTGTTTAGATTCTGGGTGGTTTTGCAACACAAATATTGATTTTATTGAGATAAATATTTTAATTTTGTAGTTAATAATAGCACAATAAGCATTGTTGTTCAATGCCACATTTCCTGCTAATTGAATCCGTTTTAACACAAAAAGTTGAACGAAAGAACAAGGTTTTAGTACACTCAGGGACTTTGAAAACTCATCACCTACATACAGTAAGTTTTGTGCAAAAAATGTCGTCCGATTTCAAAGAAAGTTTATATACATTAAGAGTGTCATCTCTGTCTAATTTTTTTCAAATTTCATGAATGAGAATCAATTTTTTTATGCATAATTTCAATTTCTCGAAGCTATCCCCTAAAGTGATAATTCACAGGCGTCAATAATGATTGTACATATACAAGCGAATGGTTCATACACTTGTTATTGACGCCTGTGAATTTTCACTCTTAGGGTTAGCTACGGATAATGCAGGATAATACAGTCGTGAAATTAGTGTTGACTTCAGAGCTGCAGCATCTTTGTAAGATTGTGTATTGCATATTATGATAAACTGCTGAAAATATTTGAAATTATTTTATTTTTTTTCAAATTTTTCATGCTGCCAAGACAAAGGAAACACTAATACTAGTTATCCCTTTCCCTTGCTAACAAGAACATCTGCCAACACGCAATTTTTATACGGTTTTAATTAGTGTCTATAGCGTCTATAGTGTCTATTTTTTAACTTAGCGACAGTATAATAAATGTTATTGCCCATAAGTTACTTTAACGCAATATTTATTTCTTAGATGAAATTATTCCGCGTAGTCCCATTAAATATCAAATTTCGGCACTCACATTCTACGATACGCATTATCATTGATGAAGATAAAAATGTAGAAATACATAAAAGCGTCAAAATCATAATAACTCGTCTTCTAATTGATGTTATGCTGTTCTCCCCGCCTACACATTCAAACAATCATTTCAAAATAACCTATGCATTGCTTAAATAACCAGTTACTAAAGATGTTTATTTAAAAGGATTATATTGTCATATAACTGTCAATTCCCTGCCCTAAATACACACGCCCAGCATGAAGATACACTTATAACTTAGAGATATTCGCGCCTAAAGTGTCTTATTACATAACGTCTTTATTACAAACATCGGGTTTCTGAAGCCTCGTTTTTGTTTTTGTTTACATTTGCCACTTTCAACGAACCGCTTTCGGGTTTCCGATCAATCATCGGATAACATCGTGAAGACTCGTTTCCGATCTCGTTTTCGAGGCTTTGTTCGGGAAGTTTACGGAGTTCAATGTAAACATTGTTGCAAACTTTATTGCGGGACGTATTAAAGTTTTGGCCAATATTCAATTACTGTTAATTTGATTACTTTCAAGTAAATAAAGGTTATACGTCAATACATAAGCATTATTTTGTGCACGCTGCATACAGAAAAAGTCTGGATTAACAGCGTGTTTGTGTTACTTGCCAATATAATCCCTTTAATAAGGAAATAAATAACTTATTTATGATTGACAAACAAGTTCGTGAATTGTCAACGCTTGTCGTGGATTTACAACAGCCGATACACCTCTTATTAATATAGGAATACATCGTATTTTAAATATATACATGTATTTATTGAACAGTAATCCTGAAATGCAAATTCGTTGACGGAAAATATCGTTAAAGTCCGATTTATGCCTAATTCACATTTGGCCTGCGAAGGGTCAACAGCGCCGGTATACTGCCCGTATCCCCCTTTCCGCAGTGCGACCTCCAAGTGGAGTCAGAAGGCGCCGTGAGATTTTCGAACGTATTCACGGGCGCCGTAGCCTCTACGATTTTGTTTACCGAGAAATTATACAAATTTGAAAATATCGTAAGCCCGTAGCCCGTCATACGGCTGATCGTGCAGAAAACATAAGATTGTAGGTGGACCTTTGGGGAAAAAATCGTACGGAGATTGTAGGCTCTTTGGACAATCACACGGTCACCGCACCATCTCCGCGCAGCCTCTATACGGAAGCAGCACGGACTCCGCACGGACTCCGCACGATTTCCGTGCGGAGGCTGCGGAGACTGCACGGCAACTGCACTGAAATTGCACGATTTCCGTACAATTTCCACACAGCCTCTGTACGGCTTTGCCCTGGCCTGCTCCCAAGGGCCCGTATGTGAAATCGCACGATTCTCGTAAACAATGTGAACACATACGCCGTAGCCCGGAGCCACCTACGATGTCTCAAAAATCGTACGGAAAATCGTAGACCCATTTATCGCACGGCGCCCGAGGCAAATGTGAACCAGGCATAAATCATATATACTCGGACAATACCGTCATCCTTTGATGATAGAACGGTCACTAGATATGTGCAAATGATATAAAAGCATACAAAAGTATGGAAAATTATTTTCATTTTTTGTTGGAACCTAACTGAAAACAATTCAGACAATCAGATTAATCGTTAGATTTGTAGTTCGTTGAAATTAACAACATGACGCCGATCGATACACTCGACATTCGAGAAAGAGAAATTGCATATAATACACTTAGCAATCACATACATTATAATGCTGTCTGTTTCTTGGGTGTGGATTCGGCCACCGTGATCGTCCTATGTTGTATAAATAAAAAATGTACCGGTACTGTCCCCAATTTCCAAAATTTTTGAAAATCCACACTATATATATATATATCCACACTATATACTAAATATAGTTTTTTCTTCGGTAAAATAGACTTCTACTTTCACATTCAAAATCTTGAAAGCAATACTCTGATTGGTTGGCGGAAAGGTCAATCTGAGGTGACCCTATATACGTGGCCGTCAGATCTACTGTGTATTAGAGTAATAAAGCTGAAGTTGGTCTGACTTTGATGAGATTGGGTTCACGTTCAAATTTTCGCCCGTTATGTCGTCTTTCTTTAACGTCTTGTCAGAATATGACATACGGATTTACCAATGAGTTCATACATATCTGAAAACAGATAAAAGATTTTTTGTTATGATAATGAAAATATTTTTTTAATTCAAATATGGATATTTGCTTATTTTAAGTTGGTGATGACATAACTATATTCTGTTTTGATTCCTTTTTAATTGTATGCCTTTTTGATATCACAAACCAACACATTCATGAATGCCTTATTAAAAACATAATCGTAGTTGTTATGGTAGTTGCAACAAAAGTATTCCATATAATGTAGCTACGGGCATGAAATCATATATTAAAACAAACAAAAATGACATTTTATAATAAACCGAACAACCTGTGATCTGTAGACAGAAAGAAAGTAACAAACAAACAGTGTAGTATATCAAGGGGTTGCCTCCCTTTTGTGACGACCCTCATATAATATGTTTCCAACTTCAACACCAACGCAAAAACTCGAACAAGTGGTGTTAAAGTTTTAATAATGTGTATGTTTTTCATAGTGATAGATAACACTCTAACTTTGGCAGGCATACTAGAAGTTCTGATTTTATAGCACAAAAAGAAAAGAAAAACATTCGTATAATAGCATAAACGTCAATAATAAATTACTGATTTTCACAAAAGAAGAAAGTATAAATGATTGCCTTTGCGTGAGTTCAAATCAATATTTTGAATAAACTGAGTACGTAAACTAACTTTTTAAAGTATTCCAGCCTTTCTTTTATTAAAAGAAATAATTCCGAATCGAACATCAATCTGAGATCGTGGTATTGAGACCATATTTTCAAGTTTCCCCGCATATTACAAAAAAAAATGACGGCCAAAATATATTTATACTCGCTTAGGACGCTGAAAGGGGACTATTTTTACCGTTGCTATGCTAATTCGCAGTACTCGTCTGCATTTAAGTGGAAATTGTATGCTTTGACTACCGCATATTTTTTTGTTTTGCTCTCTGTTTGATAGGACAAAAATCACAATTAAATCTCTTTGTTCACTGCTATGGCCATTTTATTTTGTTGGTCAGAAAAACAGAATTTGCGGTCAACAGTATAATATAAATATACCAATATCGTCGGTATAAATCTTACTTTAAACTTTTAAACTGAACCATTTACCCGGTTTTAATCGATGAAATGTCGAACGTTTACGGATACGGATAAGTAAGATCAATATATACTGAATTATCTAAATTATGTTATTCCACGGGTCAAGTCTAATATCAAATATACTGAATCATTCTCGTTATTTCACGGGTCAGGTCTAATATCAAATATACTGAATCAATCATTAACGTTATTCCACTGGTCATGTCTAATATCAAATATACTGAATCAATCATTAACGTTATTCCACGGGTCATGTCTAATATCATTCCACGTGTCATGTCTAATATCAAATTTACTGAATCATTCTCGTTATTCCACGGGTCAGGTCTAATATCAAATATACTGAATCATAAACGTTATTCCATGGGTCAGGTCAAGTATCAATTATACTGAATCATTCATGTTATTCCACTGTTCAGGTAAAATATCGAATATACTTAATAATTTACGTTATATCACAGGTAAGGTCTATATAACAAAAATATTGAATGAATCATTAACGTTATTCCGTGGGTCAGGTCTAATATCAAATTTACTGAATCATTCTCGTTATTCCATCAAATATACTGAATCATAAACGTTATTCCACGTGTCAGGTCTAATATCAAATATACTGAATCATTCTCGTTATTCCACGGGTCAGGTCTAATATCAAATATACTGAATCATTATCGGTTTAATTTAAAAAATACTGAATCATTAACGTTATTCCACGGTTCAGGTTCAATATCAAATATACTGATTGATTTACCTTATTCCACGGGTCAGGTTAAATGTCAAATATACTGAATCAGTTACGTTATTTCACAAGTCAGGTCTAATATCAAATATAATGAATCATTTAAATTATTCCACGAGTCAGGTCTAAGAATCATTCATGTTATTCCACTGTTCAGATTAAATAGCGAATATACTTAATAATTAACGTTTTATCACAGGTTAGGTCTACATATCAAACATACTGAATCATTAACGTTTTTCCATGGTTCAGGTCTAATATCAAATATACTGAATCATTTACGTTATTCCATGGGTCAGGTCTAATATCAAATATACTGAATCATTTACGTTATTCCATGGGTCAGGTCTAATATCAAATATACTGAATCATTAACGTTATTCCATGGGTCAGGTCTAATATCAAATATACCTAATCATTCATGTAAGTCCATGGGTCAGGTTTAATATCAAATATACTGAATCAGTTACGTATAATTTAGATCATTCGAAAAGTAAGGATCCCCACTTTCTTTCAAATGATGTGAATTTTTTAATTATCGAAAAGTCTTGATTCAATATAATTATCTAACATAATGTTTGTAACAATGTCTGACAGTAAAACCTTCATCTGGAATAAACATCGTTTTTATAAATTTTCTTAATTTTCCAGCTGGATGTGTTTCTTGACAGAAATGCACGGGGTAACGACGACTAAATCACAACAGTTTCTAAACAAAAGAATCTTACATAGAATTGAAACGATCAAACCACTTGACAATTACCCTGATGGATGGCGAACTATTTCGTGAATGGTTTCTACATATCTGCTAATTAATTGAATCTCAACATTTAATGGTATGGGGACTTTTATTCCATGAGTAAAACGTTAAAATTTAATCAGATTTTTATACTGAATTGATGGCAGACAAATGGGGAAAATATAATATAGTAAGATGAACCTACGATATAATACAAATAAGTACAGATGAGAACGTCGATAGAGATGCTAACTGTCCCCTGCGGGTGATTTGAGTTAAACTATATTCAACATTAACTGATAGTTGATATAGATTAATGACCTTGTCTACAGAGATGTACAATTATAAATATGTGAATGGAGTATACTGGTTTTAGCTAAACAAAAGAAATTCCATCGGTTGGATTTTTTTAAACTAAATTAGAAGCATATTTCGAAAATCACAGTTTCAAATCAATGAATTTCGGTGTGGACATTTCGGTGTGGACATTTTGTCCACTTCGAGATTTATAACCTGATGTACACGTGCTGTATTTTGTAAACGGTGACTTATTGCAAATTAGTTTAATTAAAATTAGACACTAGTGAATCTTATTTTGTTTTCATTCTGGGCCTCTAAGAGACCATTCTGTCAGATATAATGACAACATCAGTCTTACGTTCTCTAAAGCAGCCGTAAACTATCACCCAGTATTTTGACTCAGTTTTATATCAGAGTCTGATACACTTGAATCATGACTGCTTAATTATTGTGTTGCTACGGGCACTAAGGTCATTATAAACTTATTGCTAGAAAATCGTCCATTTTATTCTTAAAACGAGAAGGATGAGGGGGAGGGGGGAGTTTTTTATTTTTTGAGTTTTTGTTGTTTAAAAATAAATATATATAATATTATATTTTATGAAAAATGAAAAGGTTGGGGAGGAATGAAAATAAGGAAGAGGGCGGGATAATAATACAGCAATTAACTAATTATGACCTTATCGGTGTTTCACAGTTGACTACTCCCCATGTACAAATTCAATAAAACTGTTTGAAAATCGTTTGTTATGGCTTACTCTTAAGATGGCAGGAAGTACGATATAATAGTAAAAATATAATAGTAAATATACCATTTATATCATTTTACCGACCTTATACATAATACGTATATGTATGCAGGCTAAAAACAAGCCAAGCCATTTAACTGATAAAGTCATTCCTTTTGAAAAGCACGGTTTCATAACCCCCACCATTGTTCGTGTTGTTTCCTTGAGAAAGTCACTAATACTTGGAATGACATTCAATGTAAAATGAATAAGGTAAGATAAATAACTTAAGTGTTAATTCTAAGATACAAAGCAAAGAGCGTGGAAACTGTACTTGTACAGTTTTTAACGTATTTGATACAAATTTTCCAGCGTGTGATTTACTTTTTGCAATGCTATCCAAATACATGAATGTTCAGTTGTGAAACGTTTACATCCGTGCGCACGTTGTATATTAGGCGGGGTGAATTTTGCTTTGAATATTATTCTCATCGTTGTGTGAATACGGGCAAAAGTAGGACAATGGATATTGTATTGTTTCATATTGGTCAAGACATAAAAGAACCTTTATTAAATAAATTGTTTATAAACACTATAATCAAAGTCGAAATTAACATTATTGATTAACATTCTTTTGTATTTATCTCCTTAATATTGGCTTATATTGTTATTGTTTTTTAATATTGTTTATATTATACGTATAAGTTGAATTCGAAATAGTTTTCTCAATGGATCACTTCAAAAATCTAACTGTTAAGAATAAGAGTATCAACAGTGAGTTTCATTATAAAATAAATAAAAGTTTGTCTTAAATTCACACGTGAAATTGGCATTCAACTACCGACTTAACTAGTTCAGTGTTCGGTTGATGTTGATATTTTACTGAAAGATACAATGATTCTCAATTTTATTGTCTTTATCGATGTTGTAGTGGCATCATTGAGATCCTGTTAGGTATATATTTCTTAGCGTTGCGAATAGCACTTGCGCATCAAATCAGCATGGCAATTTTGTTCTAGTCTTAACTAACGTTTTCATTACAGCCAATCAATCTGTTAATTAAATTCAAATATAGTCATAGATTTTACTTTTTACAAGCTACTATTTTATATATTTACAGAGCAGAATACTAAACTCTATTAAACAGTCATGTATCACCTTGACTTGACTTAGTGTTGTTATTATTTCTGATTTCTTAAAGTGTTGTATCTCATTCAGTTGTGCTTCAGAATATAATGCTGTTTTAGCCGGTGTTGGTGGTCACGAGTGGTGTTGCGTGTGTTATTATTCTCAACGAGCTGACTCAGTATACCCGATCGTGCCATTTTCTTAAGCCCTTGCTGGTGGTCTTGAAGAGTGTTACATGTGTCAATATCCCCCCTGAGCTGACTCAATATACCCGATCGTGCCATTTTCTCTAGCAAGTACTGGTGGTCATGAGGAGTGTTATATGTGTCAATATCCTCCATGAGCTGACTCAGTTTACCCGATCGTGCCATTTTCTTTAGCCGGTGCTGGTGGTCATGAGGAGTGTTACATGTGTCATTCTCGCCCATGAGCTGACTCTACTACTCGCCTACTCGTGACTAGCAGACGTTATTTATTTAGTATTACATGTAACTAATACTAATTTTAAAATGTAGTAACATTATGATTATTTCCTAAGTTTTTCATCAATTATTGAAAATAATGTGTTTTTCCTCATTTTTTATACTTTTTACAGTTTTGATAATTTGTACTAAGACTTATGTAGAGCATATTTTCCATCGTGCTAGTAACGAATACAGTCCTGAGATACACACATAAAGGGTATTTGTATCTGACACACCCATGACCTGCATTAAACATTAAATTGTCGATTATGTAACATTCGTTCATGTGATGTATTACCGTGTATTACTACTATAAATAAAGCAGTTCGAGATGTAAAGTAATTTTGTCGAATTAAGAAAAGTCAACTAAGAACATTCAATTTCTAACAATGATATTTTATAATATATCAAGTTGAAGATTGCTTTAAATAACTCGTACTTGGCACTAGTTTACCCTCTAACTATAAATATCTCGTACTTGGCACTAGTTTACCCACTAGCTATAAATAACTCGTACTAGGCACAAGTTTACCCACTAGCTATTCTTGATTATTCGGTATTTATTTTAGACAGACATGGATATATTAATCTGGGATTATTAAAAAAACGCATGAGCGTTTATCCGTTTAAGGAACCCATATTTATGTTCGTGAACTAAAATCTTATAAAAACAGACGTCTCAAATAATGTAATAACAGATGTCTAAAATAGCGTAAAAATAGATGTCAAGCATACTTATAAAGTCAAACGTTGAGTGCAGACATTTCGTAACCCACGAACCGTTTGCCTTTATAAGTATGCAGTTTCGTTCGTTTACTGTACATGTACAAAATTAGATATGAAAATGGCAATACGAATACACTTGAGCCAAATTAAAGTTTGTATTAAGTATGATATTAGGCTCGGTGCTTGATCTGTCTAGGAAGACAAATGACGTTATCCCGCAAGAACAAGTTTAACAATGGATATGAATGGAAAAGTTAAAACTAAATTGTTATGTCCTCGAAAAGCGAACACTGAACGAGCAAACTATTCTTGTTCAATTTTAATGTCTTTGGTGTAAATCGTTCAGCTTGTTATAAGCATTGTTATCCAACTATATGACCTATTTCGGAACGTTTATACCCTTGCGTATTACACTGATGTATGTCAAATGCCTTCATTAGGATTTTTTGCCTTGAATGCTGTTTTTCTTGTTATTTCTGTTATTTCAATACGGGCGAAAGGAAGGGAGGAAGCAAATACAATTGAATGTGATTGTGATAAAGTAATATGCCAAGATCAAAAAATGTAATAAATCGGATTGAAATAAACTTGTTGAATTAGGAAAGTATTCATACACGTAGTAAAAAAATCAGATGATACTCTATGAACCTATGTGACCATTCGGAATGTTACAGTTTCAAGGTTAGAGAATATTTGTGTGTAATGTATGTATATATATATATAATTATTAGCATAGATGCAATTACTGTTAGTAGTAATACAAACATGTGTGTGACATAAATTGTTTGAACAGTCTGTTCAGAAGAACATATACAAGCATATGTTAATATCATATTAATATTCATTTCATGCGAAATATGACGTAAAACAATACTAAATATAATCTAATTCAAATAAGCATTCCGATTCCCCACCCCATCCCCGGCTATTTGCTGAGAAATCGGTAAGGATCATCTTATATGTTTTGTCTGAGCCGAAATATCAGATTATAGTGATTATTTAATGTGTTCAGTACATTGGAATTCCTTATTAAACGATATCTGTCTATATTATGTAACATATATGTTCACTCTCGCATTGCTGCGTGCATGTATTGTATTGTTTGTGTAAACGGTGAATTATATAATATGTTCAAGTTATATTGAATAAAATTCAGTTCTTTTCTGTTCTGTTCTATTCAATATAAAAATAATTATTATAATTATCTTTTTGTCAACGTGAGTGTTTACAAATGTCACAAGCAGTGTTCGTTTAGTAAAACAACACTTAATTTCTGCAATCATTTTTATAACAATGTAAAAAATAAATTTTATTTGTCACCCTGTATATCCATAAAGCGCATTATCTTTGCTTATAAAGTATATGCTTTTGGGTAATTCTTTTTTATAGTTCCAAATGATTGACACTCGTTATTGAATCGCGAGACGTAACAGAGTCATAGATAATGAAAGTTTCTTATTAATAAGATCTATAAAACTGAAACTTTTTTTTTTCAGCAAACCTTTTGATTGTAGTGTATAAAATTTGGTATAATAGTTTACTCTATATTAAGCACTACTTACTTTATACCAATATCCCCAACATTTTACTTTCTGACATGTGTCATTGATACAGGTATTTGATGACTATAAATAACAGTATTAAAGTAGAAATTGGCAGTTGGTCTGTACTAGGCGAATTTTATATTTATAAACAAAATAGCGAGGCATCCAAATTATTGGGTTTGTTATGCACGAACATGTATTTGTGGTGTGCTGTGCAAATATATTATCTATTGTTACTTTAATACACACGACGTTACCAAGGAATGACTTTTTTATTCTCGAGCAACAACACTGAACATATCAAATAGTGTTGTGTTTTTTTTATAATTGCCGTTTCTTTTTCTAAAAATGTGTAAAACATTTTCCTATTTCTGTAATTTATTTGAGATTTATTAAGAGTACAATTTTATGTTTTTTATAGATTCCAAGCCATAATCTTGTCTTTCCATTGGCATGTTTAAACGAATATATCTGAACATGCTTTAATTCTATAAGTAGGTCGCGCGTTGTATTGACCTGAGTTTGATTACTAAAGTGCAAATGTTTATCTGTTTAAAGAAATCGTATTATGTTCTTGATCTAATTTCTTATAAGATAAGACGTCCTGAATATAAAGCAAAAACGCATATGGGTTACGCATGATCTGCACTTAGCATACAGCGTTTGGCATACAGCACAACACTATTTACAGGAACAAATTCGAATAACCTAGAACTTTAGGTAGTAAATTGAAATTCATAATATTCTCAAATGTGAACATTTGTATTTATTAACTCGTTGACTACTATCGATATGTTGGTTAGCACATTGTTTGCAAGTGCCATTAATTGTTTATTTTGTACTTGTACTAATGGTTAAATGTTTATGCTGTAAACATAATATTATGCATAAAATATTATCAAACCTAATTGCTTATTCGATTTCAATGAAATAATACGTAAGATGATATCAACGTTTGTGACATAAATGTACGTAGAGCAATTAAATGATATTTGGAGATAAGTTAAAGATTATGTTTGTTTTTTTTTATACGGGGAGAAAAATCTGATATTATTGTCCTTTGAAAGCACAGACATCAGCGAAAATAATATCAGATTGGCAGAAGGCATTTAGAAATGCAACGCTACTTGCATCATCAGGACAGTTTTAAGCAGTTTTTGTTTTCAAACCATATGGAATGGATACTATTTTTTCCAAAGAACCATTAATACATTTTCAGAAATAGAAACAAATCTAAAAACTGAATATGTATTAACTGTAAATCCTACTATATGTTTACCTGTATCGCGAATTAAAACATCCAATTTTTTATATATAAGCTGGACAAATATATAAGGTCACCCTCGAGTTAAGGTCACCTGGGATGGTATTCATTAACCATTCTCAAGAATATCTTAGACTTAAACTCGAGATAACTTTGAAAAACACATTTAGAGACCGTTTTCAGCGGCATAAATTTGGAAGCATGCAGAGACACCTCATATATAGTCAGATCAACTCTTGTAATTATGCTATATGTCATAGTTAACTAGATATCTATGGTTGAAATTTGGATTATCAAGCTCAAGTCTAAGAATATTTTCAAGAATGGTTGGTGAATACGACCACAGCTAACACACTCTAATACATTAACAAGAGCTATTTTATAACTGATTGTGAATGTTCTATATTAATACATGCCGCATTCATGGGGTCAGTGTACACGTTGTATAGGTTGTCGTTTTAACAATACTGTTTTACATTAAACACGAACTACGATAAAGATAATAATTTGTAAAAGAAACTTAAACTTGTTATTTGAGAGGTGAATTCAGTAATCTTACCCGTTGATGACGTGAGTTTGTTAGTTCGTGATTATGGAGGTTTGGTTCTTTTTCCACTAGCATTCCGTTTACATGTATAACTGCGGTCAGTACACCTAATGATCGCTCTTGGGATCAACCAGACAGTTAAATAGTACTAGACACACCTTATGTCTCTGTAATTTTCTGACTATTTCCACACATGATCAATTGAAGATCCATGGACATAGAATAACGTCCATGATCAATCATGATTAGAATTAAGTTATCTATAAGTAATCCTACAATAGATTTCATTCACATCAGCGATTATGTGGCATTTTGAACATGTAGGACTCACCGAGTTTTGCTTGTTACAACTCGATTTGTAGTCTTGATGTCTGCTTTATCAAAGGTTTTCTAAGGAAAACGAACAGTATCTATGATAGGCAAATTAATTCGTCAAGATATGTAAAAATACCGCATTATTTATATAAGAGTTGCTGATTTAAGAAATGAGTGTTTGTATTGACTTTGTATATTGATCGCGTACATGCTGTACTGGAGACTGTGAGCTTGAATGCTACGTCTCTTGTTGATTATCATATTATATTTTCTTATTTGTAATTTACTTGAATGTCCTAGAAAACTAATCAAACGGCATGCCTTTAATCTGAAAGAATAGGTAAAACAAATGAATCAAAAAGTTGTTTTATAAGATACATTTGTTTAGGTTAAGAATTTAAGTAAATTATTGTTTACTCAATTTTACATTTTAATACGAATTTGAACGTTACTGACTAGTTTAAGAATTGTGTCTGTTTTTCGTTGTTGTATGGAACGTGTACTGTGATGTTGTAATATATCATTATAGTCTTGTCTTGTTTTACACGCCTTTCAACATAGTTATGTTTTAATTTTGAAAAGTAACATACACTATGGCGATACATTATTGAAGTATGTTATTCAATCAAATAGAAAGCGAAACAATGGCACTAAAATGAGAGGAAAATAATAACGAATGAAGGACAACACACGTTTTGTCGCCTCAAAGCATTGAGTAGAATGCTAATTTGACAATATATTTTAATTTTCAACATTGCATGTCGGCCAGAGTAGACATAAACAGTATCTCTCCCATATGAAGGCTTTTTTCTAATTACAATATGGGTGCAAACACTTTACAAATATATATCCACTTACATTTTTTTAAATTTAATTAATTAATTTTTTTTTCTGGTACTATAAGTTTCCAATTATGAATCCAACAACGCTGTATTACTTGTTTTCTAACAGACAATGCACAAAACATCTTCATAAGCGGTTTTTGGCATGAACAAAGTACTTGAAAAAAAAAGAGTCTTGTCTACTAAATTGAACAAGGCACCGACATACACAATAAATTGCCGGAGAAATTTCAATTTACCGTGCCACTGCGGGATTCTGACTTAATGTTTTATGTCAACGCAGATGCACACTTTGCAAATTAAAATGCATGGGGACCCATTAAGTGGCGGTATATGCAATTACTGTGTTGAGCTGTGCTCTTTGAACATTTTAATGCTGATGCCGGTATTTTTTTTTCAAATTGACAGTGTCTAGTTAGGACAAAAATGAATTAATCATCAACACAAAATTGCAGTAAGTAAACAAAACACAACAATATCTCTTTATTTCCTGTTGGATATAAAGTTTTGGATAGTTTCTTGATTTATACAAACACCAGTTTTGTCCATGAAATAAAAATCGTTACAATCTACATTGAAAGAGAGATTTTGTTAATCGTGCATGTGTTCAAGGTTCTAAAGCTCGAAGTAACAATAAACTATGGTCAATTCAACAAACCGCATTTCTTTTTTTAAATAATCTATAACTATTGATCTTGTTTAAGTATTTGAAGTTTAGTTACATAGCATGATAAATGTGAATGGTGCTCGTATTCACCGGTACGATTAAATGCTTTTTTTTTTTAAAAGTAAAAGCCCCATATTTAAATTCAATGACATAGTGAACGCAGTGTTTTCGTCATAGTTTCTATAATAGACCATTTTAGTTAAAAGCGGCATAAACAGTAACAAATAAAATAAAAATGAACACTCATATCTAGCGACCGTACTTTGTTGTTATTAATAATATATGCTCTGAAAACAAAACAATATGACCTGATGTATTTTGAGCAAAAACCCATAAACAATAAAATAAGACACAAACTCGACCTTTTTGCTTATCCCTTTTAACAACTGTTGTAAATGTTCTGCATTTGAAGGGTCATATAATATGGTTTTTACGTGCTGACCTTTGGTTGTGTTTAAATGTCTATGATATCTTTGGTTGTGTTTTAATGTTAACGAAATATTTGATTGTAGTATTTGTCTTAAAGTCACGAAGTAACACAATCGTCTGCATCGTAATGGACTGAAATTGTTTCAGGACATAATGGCGGGATCTTGTTAGACAAGACGTTTTCTTGTTTATGTTACGTTTCGCTCTTATTTCGGTTAAACATGCAGGCGACGGTATTTTACTTAGTCCAATGAGCGTTAAAAGTTTTGTTCAACACACATTTTGAAACATCTTTCGCAATACCAAAAATTTAATTTGTTTCGTTTAATATTTGATAGTAATGTAAATGAAAAGTAGAAAATTGATTGGAAACAATGATGAGGTTGAACACGAAACAACTGATGGATTTGGCTATCTAGCTATCTTAAACGTTAGTTATATAAAGAAATAATCAGCTACTTCTGTCCTTATATCAGTGCTAGTACTATATAATATGTTTGGCCTATATCGCTCGATCTAGATTGAAATGATTTTAAAAGTCATGTACATGAAATTATGGAAACGTCCTTAACTATCATCCTTAAACAACATCAAGATAAATGCACTGCTTATTGATGTATTAAAGAAGCAATGCTGGTTGGTCCTTAAATTACGTTTATGTTTTCTGTTCAGTATTTATTGACCTTTGATAATGGACTGTGACTGAATTCATTGATTACGGGGGAAGTAAATATTTAAGTGAAACGCAATAAGAACTTCTCCACATATCCTGTCACCGTAATTACTGTCACGAGGGATTTAATGTGGTAGCGTAAGAAACATACTGTATCATATCGAATAATTGAAATGTTAGGTGCATTCCAAGTCAAATTTTGTATATACATATTACATTGAAAGCTAAATAAAATTAACAATATCAATGATGGCCACATTTCAATCAAATTTTAATTTTCATTTTTAGAGCGTATTTTCGCTTTCTGGTTCTAAAGAAACTCTCAACGAAGGATATCCTGGGGAAATATGAGAAAATGTAATCAATTTCTTTTCACTAGCATTGTTTCTCATGGCTCCAAGGAACTATTTGAATTTTTATATCAGCTTATACAGTTATTATTAGAATATGACTAACAAGAGAAGAAAGATATGTCTCTTTTGTTCATTCTTAAGAATCCGTTTCTTGTTTTAACGGGTAAATGTGAACCTTTCATATATGTATTTAGTAAGACAAATTACTATGTATTTAAAAATTCAAATATGTGTTATGCTACTCTGATCAGATTTTATCTAGTACGTTAGTAATATTATCTAGTATGTTAGTGATATGATCTAGTATATTAATGATATTATCTAGTATGTTAATGATAATATCTAGTATGTTAGTAATTTGATCTAGTATATTAATGATATTATCTAGTATGTTAATGATATGATCTAGTATGTTAGCGATATGATCTTGTATGTTAGTGATATTATCTAGTATGTTAATGATATTATCTAGTATGTTAATGATATTATCTAGTATGTTAGTGATATTATCTAGTATGTTAGTGATATTATCTAGGACATCCTAAATCCTTGTTTCATTGATTACATCCATCTAATACAAAGACATAGTAGAAGAGTTTGACACTAACTTAATAGTTACATATATCTGCAATGTGTCGTTTCTGCTAAATCTAATATTATAAAGGATAGAGCACCAAATTTCTAAAATTATTCTAATGTTCAACAGTTATCATACCTGTCGTCACGTCTTCAGTATGTGTCTTTGTTTTATGCTTTTTGATGAATTATATTTCTCAGTGGATTATTTATGGTAATTAAACAGTGAAATTATGAATTGTTTTAGTTCTTGCATATCAATTTATTTTTAGTATATCTACCTTATTTTATTTAATTAATCAAATAATATCTAATGGCGAATTTAGGTCAAAATAAAGAAACAGTTATGAGTATGCACAAAATAAAAATAAAATTTGTTTGTTTCATTGTAAGATCAAATGTTATTTCATCTCGTGAGAATATGACTTTTGGTGATCACTTGATAAAATATAATTCGATCTTACACCAAAACAAACACATATCCTCTATATAATTGTTTTATAATCATTACATGCACTGGTTGCAAGTGTACCTATGTGGTATTTGAATGAAACATCTACTTTTAGACGTGTATAGTTGTTTATGGTTACAGTTTAAAAAATGTTTGCTTATGATTTTAATGCTTGATTAATGAGGAGAAAAAAAGTCGTTTGCACGTTTGTTTAATTTCACTGTTATGACTTTAAATCTGCATACTCAGTAAGCTATATTTGAATTTGACCTGACCAATGGAATAAATGTCATCGATTTGGTCGTTCCGGTATTGGCTATATCTGTAAAGGATTGGAAATTTCCAGGCATCATCATGCGACATTTTGTGCCGTTTCGCAATGGTTAAATTATTTCATATGCCTGATTTATTTTTTCGTTATTTTTATACGATAACCTGTATACTTTGACTTACGTATTTATTTTTTCTTTCAGCTCTACCACCCGAGGCTTACTCCATCTTAGAAGCTTATCCATGGCGTTTCGGGGAGGTGTTTTGTTACGTCAAAGCATTACTTCAAGAAATGACGTCATATGCGTCCATACTGACAATAACGGCTTTCACAGTTGAGCGATACGTCGCCATTTGTCATCCACTGTTTGCGCATACGTTTGCAAACCTCTCCCGATGTATCAAAATAATCATCGGAATCTGGATCTTGTCTTTGACCTGTGCTTTACCATATCCATTACACACGAAATTATTCTATTTCATCGATGAGAAAAAGAACAATGGAACACTAATCACGGATTCTTTGATTTGTAATATTCCGGAGGAGCACTATACCAAGATGACATACGTCATCCAGTTTTCAACATTTCTGTTTTTTGTGTTTCCAATGACTGTTATTGTGGTGTTATATTTCCTGATAGCTATGGCACTTAGACGCGCCGCTCTAAAGCGGGTAGCATCGCAAGAATCGTCTTCAAAACTGGGTCACGGTGTTCAAGTTCAATCGAAGGCGGGAAAGGCTGTCTTTCGAATGCTAGGTAAGAATTTGCTGATTTTTTTCTGTTATTTTAGATTAAATTCTAATTGTTTCAACCATAATGTGACTTCGGAAGGTATGGACAAAATTAAAACGGTACTGGTATTGTCTAACTTCATTACTAAACAAACTTATATATAACGTACCTAAACATTTACATGAAAATGGCATTTACCTTTACCAGTTAAGACTTTTTTTCGTTATCATTAAGTCTATAATAGTTCCGAGTTAGGTTTATAAACGTGGTGAAATTAATTGACTAAGTAAGGTTACCACTTTGCATGATCTAAAATGACAGGATTAAATAATTAACTGATATGCATCTTATGTCATATGTACTGTATTCTACTGTGACACTCTTGTTAGCAGCAGTCTTTCTTTGATGAAATGTACTTAATATACAATGTAATTCAATTATAAATAATAACAAAACATATATATCAATAACACTAAAACATTAGCTATAAAAAGAATACATTGTAAAAAAGAATCATTGTAATAATTACTTTATTATACTTTTATATGATGACAATAAATATAAATTGAATTATCAATATTATTATTACGGAAAAGTGTTCTTGAGAAAGCCCAGTAATCATATAAAAGCATCAACGTCACAATCAATTATTGTATAGTACTCGTACACGAATTGATAATTGACTGACACACCCGCATTGTTCCATGTCTTGCATCGCTAGTTAAGTTCCAAGTTTCTTTCGTAATGCATTAACCACACCTGCTGTCAATGTAGTTCTGTGAGAGCTGTTGTGTTTGGCAAACCGCACAAACCCGTATTGCAAGAGGAGCTGCACTGAACAAAGAGCACAAACCCAGAATGTTATCATTCATCATAATAAGTATATTGCAATCGGAGGCATTGTAAAGCTTTTCTCATAGAAACAGCACTAAGCATATGTGGATAAAGTGTCTGGTTCATCGACAACACCACTGGTCGTGGTAGGGTAACAAACCTAGGATACTCCGATTCTGTGTCAGATTCTTTATGGGTTCGATCCTCCGCCACGGCTATGTGTGGTGTCTTTGAGCAAGACACCTTTTCCAGGTGTGCTTAGTACTGGCTCAAACCAGGAAGACTTCGAACGTGATTTGTCTAAGTTGTAAGAACGGCGTGTAAAATTGTCTGTTATACAGTTGACTCTCGCTACCTCGAACTATGTTTTTGCCAACTGCAGGATACCTAAAGTAAAACGTGCAATCACTGTTATACAAACTGATCCTCTTTTAGTTCTACGCAGCTGCAACTGTTTTTCATTTTCATACAAAATGAAAATGCAGTTACTAACTTTTAGACTGACTGTAGTAGAACTGTTACAATACCCAATACAAATCATGTACAGATAATATACGTGTATATGAAAGATAAAGAAGCTGTTTCGGCTAAACAAGGTATATGACGTCCAACTGTTTAACAATAAGTTTATCTTCACAAAAAAATAATTTTGTTGATATTAAGTACCATGTTACCTTATTAGCATTTATATTTCGTTGTTACAATTTCGTATTGGCATATATGTTTCTTTGATCTATAAGTATAGATGATATAATCATATTAGGCATTGTCATTATGTGTTTTACATTGGAATTAAAGTTATATAAAATGACTGTAACGAAAACCATTCTTATATATTTACTTTTCCAGTTGCTGTTGTTGTCGCCTTTTGCATTTGCTGGGCTCCATTCCATGCTCAAAGACTGCTCACAATCTACAACCGGGTCTGGACACCTCTTCTTCTAGACATACAGAGTGCACTTTTCTACATATCAGGTATGCATGCACGTGCATAATGGCTTAAGGTGTCACACGTGTAAACTGTCATTTAAGTGAATGAATTTATTTATATTAAATAGTTCTATGCAGCTTGAATTATAGGGGCAATGCTGTTCAAGAGATGTCCAGTAATATAAGTTAATAATTTTTTAAGAATAGAAAATGCAGCCAATATCATCAAATGACTCGGTTTTTATAGAATCTGGTAATGAGCAACCAATATGCAACCAAGCACGCACCCTAGCTCCGATATAAGCGTTCGTTTTCCGAGCAATAGTGAATAAGTTCCATGATCTGAATGGATAATAACTCATAACAACACTCAGTCAGAACTATGTTTTATATTTAAACAAATAGTTACATACTTATAGCATACGTCAACGTTTTATTGTTCATTCAATTTGTATATCGTTTCGTCCATTGTACCTTAGAATATCGTTTTTAATATCGATCATTGAAATATCGTTTCATCTATTGTACATAAGCATATACCGTTTCATCTATTGTACATCAGTATATACCGTTTCATCTATTGTACATCAGAATATACCGTTTCATCTACTGTACATCAGTATATACCGTTTCATCTATTGTTCATGAGAATATACCGTTTCATCAATTATATACCGGTATATCGTTTTACATAATGGGCATTTGGTTTTATCACAAACTAAACTTAGCAATAGAAAAACTTTTGATAGAAATCTCCACCCATTTTAACGATTTGAGAATAAATAAACGGTATTTTAGGTTTGCACATCGGACAACTTGTATTGATAGTGTTTAAGTCATCAAATTGACTGCTTGGAATTAATAAGATTTAAAAGAAAAGATTTAAACAATAAACAAAACACGCAGTAATTCGACATTGTTATGAACACTGGCCGCTAGGGAACATTTATCTCTTTAATCTTGTATTACCTCCATAATCACTTTCAGAATCACTTCAAAACGACGCTTAAATATACAAAAAAAATAGGAACAAACCATCGAAATCATCAAATCTTGAAAAAAGACAATTTTCAAAATTTAATTTTAACTGTTCTCTGGATTAAAATGAATTTGAAATTACATATGATATAATATTTAACAAACAGTGTTAATATCCGATTGTAAAGTACATATGGTATAAACTTTAACGAACAATGTTTATATCCTATTATATAAAATGATTCTTTATTTGTTCTAGATTTTATGTTTTATATATAGTTGAAAAGAAAACTTAAACATTTACGTTTATTATATTTGGTTATAATAAACACGTATTATATCGTTTATTCTCCATATTTCAGGAGTATTATACTTTGTGGGATCAACAATAAACCCTATACTTTATAACGTCATGTCAAAACGTTATAGGGAAGCATTCAGAGAAACAATATGTCATTGTAGAAGGAAACGAAGCACTTATATCAGCGGAAACAGTTTTCACCAACATTCTTATTACTTCAAAAAGGGAGGCCGATCACAAACGTCACGCCTTCAGAGACAAACAACAATATTAGATGAACAGTTTTCCAAATCAGACGAAAGTGAAAATCAACCGAGATTTTCGTTGAATGGAAATGGAGAACCGGGCAATTCGATGAATTTCCAACATATCGATGATAGTTTAGGAGATTTTGGGCAGCGAGCATTTCGCCGCGAAGGTCAGTTTATTTCTGAAACCAAAAATAAAACTCCATACTGCAAGTCTTGCGTGAGTGATCAAAGAGAGACAACTCAATATCCTGTACTGGACAGACAAGTGTTGTTGATGCATACTAATTCGGCAGAAAGTGCGATTTAGTGTAATGTAAAAAGTGTACAACATGTTTATTACCAGTGTTTGTTATTACAATCACGTATTGTAGTTAAACTATGACTACACACTTCATCTGAATATAAATGGTTTTATTATTTAAATGTTTTGAATTGAATCTAGTTGAATATTTCCGGGAGATTTTAGATCGACAAATATAAACTTACATTTAGAACAGATCGTTTAAGTGTTTCTTAACTTATGTAATAAATTATTGATCATTGTAATAACATATTCAATACACCATGATATCAAGCAGCGAATTTGGTAAGACAAATAAAAATTACCTATATATCATATATATATATTAATGTATCATAAACAGTAAGTAGTTCAGTACTTTGTGGAGACGTCAACAATATTTGATTTATTTCTGCTTGATGCTGTTTTCCCAATTAAATGTTTATGTTACTGTTTTAGAAACAGACACATACAACAGAAAGAGAAGTTATATTGTTCTTTTCCATTAACCATAAAACATCATTACATTAATTCGCATTCAATTTATTCATTTAATAGTGAAGAGCATTCAACATCATTCCATTGGCAGATGTGAGAAACAACAGATTTTAACAAGACATCAATACAAAACAGTTTAAGTCTGTTAACATAAATACGGAACAACAACTTAAAACCGCTGGTTAATGATCAGATGAGAATCTAGAACAGAACTTCCCGTATTTATATATATATATTTATATAGTTTTGTCATCATCACGTCCATTAAGCTTTGCGCACACAAAATGACCTATGTATGTGTCGACGTGCCGTAAAACAACATTCATTCATTCATTCATTCATTCATTCTAGAACAGAAAAATGTTTAAGAAAACAAACTCAGATAAAAGCATGTAATTTCATTGAACGAAAAGTTTATCATAGATTTACTGAGTCTTACAGTTACTGTTTCACGACTTAAGTTACAATTTAAGTGTTTTTAGTTTACATTGCTTATGTCGTCGTGATAAGATTTTGCAGGGTTGATCACCGCTAAAATGATCATACACGACATGGACTACTTTCTATTTCTCGAATTTCGTTTTTGTTTTTCATGTATTTAATATAAGCAACCAGAAACAAATCAAACCTAATAAATATACTATTGACATTGTATTATTATTTTTTCAAAATGTTGCATGAAACAGTAGCATCTATCAAAATAGGAGCGTATGACTATCTATTAAATGTGGAGCGCGTGGTCTAGGGGTAGAGCACCGAACCCATGATCGGAAGGTCGTGGGTTCGATCCTCCGCCACGGCTATGTGTGGTGTCCTTGAGCAAAACATTTTTTTCCGCATATGCTTTGTACTGGTTCTACCCAGGAAGACTTCGAGCGTGATTTGTCTAAGTTGTAACAACTTGTTTCACAATCGAAGTAAAATAAATAAGTTTAAACTATTAAAGACCGGCTATCAGTACATTCAAATACATTGATTTGATTTTTGTAACATTGAATTGTAAATGAAACAAATAGGCAAATTACAAAAACTAGTGATTGCAAACATACTGTTAAAGGAAAAGAAAATCGTTAATTTTTTGTTTATAATTTTTTGGAAACAGCAGTACCATTAATACATAATTAAAGGGTATTTTACCATCCGTATTACATGTGCATGCCATTTTCTTAATTGACTTAACAATATAAGGATGAATTCATATAAATGCTATAAAGGATATAACCCACAAACGGTATATATTTTATCAGGTCACCGTCGATTTTTTGTAAAGGAGTGTTTATGACATATTAATATCTTAAAACATTTATAAACTACTGCTCTTTCTTTTCAGCGTTGTTTTCTTTATTTGATGATGTGAAATAAATGAGAACTGAATCCTGTCTAGTTTTCTTTAATTTAAAATTCCAAATCCTTGTTTCAGTTTTGAATCGATTGTAAAAAAAAGATATAGAAATCATGTTGGATATATTACTGCACGGAACCAATAGAACCACTAATAAGCATATGCAGATAAAGTGTTTCGCTCGTGGCCATGGCGGGGGACCAAACCCTTGACACTCTATACCTAGGTCTGATGCTCTATCAAATCGCTCCGTTAGTGCAAAAAGGTACCAAGTGCCTTCTAATTGCATATACACTTGGTACTGTATTGCACCAATAGGACGAAATATCCGTTCATATGATATGAGAATACAAATGTCAAGAAGTAATAACAGGAGATGCTGTATATTCATTTCAGTCAAAGTGTTGCTATAGTCATAATATATCATTTTGCAAACACACTGTTCATTGCAATATCATTTCTATCGGAGCATTGAATATTGAGAGAAAAGGATATGTATCTAACTAAGTTTATGATTGGGGCTTCTCTAATCATCAATTGATATCATCAAATTAAGTTAATAATTATTTTTACAAAGATTGTCAATGATTTACTAGATACTTTATATATATTTTAAGATATGTACACAATCAAATGTCAAAACATGAAAAACGTGGTGTTAATGAACTGGTTGAGCATTGTCTATATTTGTGGCTAACGAACCACCTCACCAATCATAGGTTCTAGATAAATGGGAACCCTGGGACAGATGGACACCATTTCCCCGTACTTGGTGATTGTCAGTTCGTTCCCATATTCGTTAACGTTACTGTGTCATTGATAAACGACTTTGTAATGACCGGCAACTTGGTCTTTACTCTCAGGTCCCAAAAGTACACTAACGAGACACTATTAGTTGATTCAATGAAACTAGGGACATAATATTAACATATATCTGAACTATTGTTGTATGACTTAAAATGTTCACGACATTAAATATCATAGCAAACAAAATGCAATTGCTGTTAATGTCAAATGTATCCTGTATTAGCACGTCAATAATGTGACTTATACATTTTCTCTGTTATGAATTGTCAATTACCGATGACGTGTCCACCCATAGAAAAAGATATTCACCGACGAAAAGTGTAATATTGTTCGATGTGTGTACGAGTGTAACAACCCACCAATGCATATTATAGAAAAGGAATGGCGTTAAACATAAATTAAATTGTTCCGTCGATGTCGTCTAAATTTAGAATTAAATTATAACAATAAAATACCTACTCTCTGATGGATGTTCAAATTCGCATCTGTCCTCTATGAAGACCACATATATCAGGGTTGTTTTCTTTTAATTATTTTTTTTTATTTATTTATTTGTGATTATATATATGTCATAAATACAAAGATACATTAAGCACATTAACATACAATAATACAGAAGCAATAACATTTATTTTAAATAAATATTAAACTAGTTAACTATTTAATATAATATATATCAGCTATCACAGACTTATATTTTATCTTGTTACACAATAATAATTTTGAGAACACATATATTTCACAGGATAACCCATAAAGTTATTTTTCAAATGGGGTCCTTTTTTAAAAATAATGTCATAAATATATTGGTATTTATGACAAATCTTATTATATTATACTTTTGGATTCATCAAATATATTTGAAATATGTATCACAGCTATAAATCCACATTAATAACAATAAAAAAGTTTTTCAAAAAATAAATAATTTAATAAAAAATGAATTCACATTCCTCTACATTTTCCATTTGCACGAATAGATATTTCTTCACTTCTTTTTTAAATTTATGTTTTTTTTTTCAAATTTCCTTAATAGTATTGGGTAATTGATTCCAATCCAAAATGCCATTATTAAAGAGCTGATGTTGTTAAACTTTTGACACATGGCACAATAAAATTAAAAGTACTTCCTCTAGGTGCGTGATGGTGTGAATTAGATACCGTTTTAAATTTTTCTTGAAGATAAGATGGACATGAAATGTTAAAAATCTTATGAACTTGATTCAATCTTAAATGTCTATTTCTATTTTCAATGTTATGTATTCCAAGATCTATAAATTTTGACGCAAACAAAGTAGCTTAACTATCGTAGCTGAGAATAAATCTAATCATTTTATTTTGAGCAAATTGTAGCTTTTTCTTTAACTTTTTTGTTAGACCACTATACCATTAAGAACATGCATAATCAAATTGGCACTGTATCAAAGAACTACAACGAGTCTTTCAAAGGGATAAATTTAAGTAGTCTTTATGTCTATACAAAAATTTTATTCTAGAATTTACATTTTTAACAATATTGTTCACAATGGATGTAGCAGACAAATCATTATCTAACATTACATCGAGATATTTGGCTGATGTTTGTCTTGTATGGTGTGACCATTACAAAGCACTGAATATTGTTTCACTTTAACAAGCCTGCGTTTTGACCCAAATAATATCCATTCTGTCTTTCCAAGATGTAATGACAGTTTGTTGTTTATTAACAATTTATACAATTTTCTAGTAACTTGCCTAAAACTTCACTAATTACATCAGAATCTTTATGTGAGAAAAGAATAACACTATCATCGGCATAGAGAATAATTTTACATTTTTGAATGATACTAATGCTCATTTCATTTACATAGATAAAAACAGTAATAGCCCAAAAATATTTCCTAGAGGAACTCCACATACGCTATTTTCAAAGTCGGACAAGGTATTGTTAATATAAACACCTCGTGTTCTACCTGACAAGTACGATTGAAACCACTCGATTGACTCCACGCCCATCAGTTTTAACTTACGACATAAAATGTTGTGATCAACTGTATCGAATGTTGTTTGCAGATCAAGCATAATCATGCCAGTAAACAGGCCTTTGACCTTTTGGTTTTTTATGTGATCTTAGAGGTGACCAAGGCAGGAGTCAGACGAGCAGTGCCCTCGGAATCCACTCTGAAGATCATATAACATATTATTGTTAGTTAAAAAAAGATTATAATTGATTATATACAGCTCTTTCTAAAATTTTAGAAACAATTAATAAAATACTAACTGGTCTTTAGTTAGATACATCAGATCTATCATTCTTTTTAAACAAAGGTTTTACTTTGGCACTTTTAAGATCACATGGAATTCATTACTAGTAATGGAACTATTTATCAAAAATGTTATTTGTATATTTAAAAATGGCGCCGCATCTTTCAAAAATCTTGCATGAATGTTGTCCAATCCAGTGCTTTGAGAACAATTCAATTTCCATAGTTCTTTGTATACAAAATCTTCACTTACTGTGCGAAGTTTAAATTTAACAGAATATGGATTTCTTTTTTTATAAAAATCTTTCAGAACTGTAGATTCAGCATTGTATATTTTTGAGGATAAAGAATTTTTTTAACTGACATAGAAGCAACATTGGTAAAAAAATTATTAAAATGATTGGTAATTTTCATAGGCTCAAAACAATTTTCATCGTCAATTTTCAAAACAATATTAGGAAAAGATTTAGTCTTGTTACTGTACCCTAACTTTTTAATTTGAGACCAGAGTTTTTGAGGACAGTTTTATTTTCTTCTAGCTTATTGGAAAGATACTCAGATTTGGCTCTTTTAACCTCCCTCTGTGCCAAATTTCTATATGAACAATATGCTTTATAAAATTCCTTCTTTTTTGACTTCTTAAAATGATACATATATGAATCTCTCTGTTTAATAAGTTCTAAAATATTAGAACCTAACCAAGGCTCACTTTTTTGTTTAAGACGTACCTCTTTTATGGGTGCAACAGAATTTAGAACTAATAAAATATTTCTCTAAAAGTCTGCAAAGAGTCCTGTACAGATTTTGTAGTAAATATATAAGTCCAATCACACACTTTTAACATGTGAATAAATTCATCTACATTGTAATTTTTAACTGACCTAATTACAATTTTTTTGTGTTTGTTAAAAATCCCTGTTCCTATTTTTCCGGTGCAAAATAAAGGTAAATGATCACTAAGACTAACAGGTAAGGTTCCTGAATGAATTACTTTGTCATGATGATTACATAAAATATGGTCGAGCAGACTTATCTGATGTACGTGTAGGCTGATCAATGATCGATTTGATATTAAATATATGTAATATATGCTGGTATTTATAAAACAAAGTGGATTTCTTTTCTTTAAAACATATGTTAAAATCACCAAAAACATACTACTCAATATAAGATCTAATGCATGATAAAATCGATTCAAAATTATCTAAAAAGTCTGTCTGTTTAGGTGGTCTATAACAAGAACCTATTAAAATCGGTTTTGTTTTTGGGAGCAAAATTGTAGTGGCTTAGGCAGCAAAACTGCAAGTAAATGTCATATGTTTAATTTCCAATAATTTTGGTAAAAGCGACCATATGTTTAAATAAATAAAATGTTATCCTTTTCTCTTAAAACAGTCAAATTTGAAGAAAAAAATCATCGTTAGAATGTTCCTGTTGTGTTGATTTATTATGATTGAATTGTTCATATTTTTCACTGCCATCTTCTAATTCATGAAATGGTAAGTCAATAAAACTACAATTAAGGCATGTAAAATTAAAATCATCACTGAAATTGTCAAACTGTTCACTGGAAATATAATTTGTACATTTAATGTGGGTCCACTTATCACAGATATCGCAGCTTACTGCTTTACTATGACCAGTAACTATTCTGTCGCAAATAATACACGAAAATTTGTGTTGTCTCCCTTTCTTCTTGTTGACGTTGTGAAAATCAACAGAGCCCGGACATGGATGAATGTCTTCGCAGAGTAGGAGTCATAAGGGTGTAGTGCTTCCAATACTGTAACATACATGTGTAGATTTATTCTTCTTTGAGATAATGGAATAACATGTCACAAAGTTCTGGTAGAAAGGGTATTGGCTCAACGAAATAATTGAAAGTGAAGAAGCTTGTTGTAGGAAGTGGGTGGGGTAATGTCCGCAATAATCGTCACCCGAAATACTTTCACTGGCACGTTTTAAAATTAAAACGAAGATTAGTAGTGTTCTATGGATGTTCATTGTAGATAATTGCAACTATTGACAGTTTTTAAAATGTACGTAAAAGACATCCAAAGTTGAAAATAATTTCACCGGAAGAAATTTGAATAAGACGACGGTTGTTGAAGAACGATGTCCGTAATTTTATCATCCAAAATACAAGTTATTGGCACGTCTGAAGACTAAATCGACATTTAGTACGTTTTTTGGATATCCCTTGGCAATATTTGTAACTGTTACTTTTTGCTAATTTTTATTTATGTAAGACTATAAAAAACGATGTTTTAAAATATTTCACCGGAAGTAAACAAACCATGTCTTTCTAGTTTACCGTGACGTCAGACCAAAGGTTCATAAATTTGGAGATTGACCTACCATTGTTAGAATATATTATTACAAGGATCTCATATGAATTACATAGATAAATAGTTGAGTGCATCTAATAATTTGATTCTTCGAGGTAACTGTCTCCATAATATTACTTACGTTCTTACTTATTTACATGTACTTAGTAAATACATATCTCATTTTGAATGACAACCATTTCTGCAAACTAAAACCATGAAGTTTAACTGAAAAATACTGGTATGTTCATCGTGTAGAAAAATGACATTGGACGCATGGCACATATTGCAAACCTTGTTTGACTTTGAAAACTAGAACAAATAAAACAAAAGAATAATAGCAGATTATAATATATATCGAACTTCAATATATCGAATTTCTCGGTATATCGAACTTTTTCTCGAGTCCCAACTTTTTTCCTTCCAAATCTATATGGAAAACCGCAAATATATCGAAGTTATACATATCGAATTTTTCAATATATCGAAGTTTTTTCACGGCCCCAAAGAGTCCTTTTATACATCATTAACCATTTGTGTATCGAATATCGACTACCTGTTCAAAATTTCTCGCGGGAGTCATGTACATGTATTTCACACCTGCGGTGCGCCGGTGCAATGATCGTAGGAACAAAGGCCCTGCTGATCATATAGCGTAAAGTCCCTTCGAGTGCTCGGATAAATGTTTGTTAGGAGTCACACTTTAATAAACATTTGATTAGTTAAAGGCAAAATGGTGATAATTTACTGATAAAACATTATCTTTGTGTGCGCAAACATGGTGGCTGCGTCTATCATGATAACATATCACCAATTTACCGTACGTGTAAATCGCACGCATTGTATGACGTTTAGTTTCGTATCATATTATCTTACAAGTGTAATTTATGAACATTTATTTATGTTTATTGAACATGTATGTTGATGTTTTGTTCATGTGTGTTTGTACCAACTGATGTGCTGATGGAATATTAATGTACATGTATGTGCTTATTTTCGTATACCGGAAGTGTTCCATGTAAGTTTTTATGTTTGTACATGTTTGTAGTGCTTTAGTTACATTGATTTTTAAATGACATGCAGGGATTCAATAAATAATAAACACGATTTAATTAATGTTTTTTTTCAACTTACCTTTACTAGTAAAAGTATGACAGGTAGATCTACAGTCATATTATACATGTTGCGATCTCATTACCAATCGAACGTTTACCATTACCATCGAGTGATCCAGACATGCACATATATCGAAGTCCCGATATATCGAACTTTTCATGACGGTCCACTGAACTTCGATATATGGAAGTTATACTGCACATTAATATTCCAATTTCGTCCACGTCATTTAAATATATATTTACATTCGTACTGCAATCGGCCTTAATGAACTATATAGATTTACTGCATTTCATTTCCCTATGAAAAACACTTGCAGCTTGGCGGATCTAAAAAGGACCAGTTTGCATTTCATTGGTTGCACGATTTTGTTTTGTTGGTGAGATGTCACGGTGCCGTTAGTTTCACGTGACGTTTGCCCTACAATGCGTGCACTTATTCAGTAAGTTGACAACGCCGCCGTTACATTCATGACATTGGCTTTGCGGTTAAATGCGTAATTTGCTTTTTAAATATCAAAATGGCAAAAATAACGTAGTAGTTTTATTTAAAATAGCTGGAGAATCAGGGCATCACGAACATTAAACTGACCAAATGTTTTTCATCACCCGATGAAAACTAAAAATTCGGCTTTTAATCCTCAATTTAAAATATTAAAGTAAACTGTTATCTCAAAGTGATGTTTATTTCTGCGGGAGTCCATTTCTAAAAAAACAACATTGTTTAAAACTTCATTTTAGATTGATATTAAGTACAATTCTATGGGTTATTATGAAACGTCCTTCCTATTTCTAAAACAAAACCTATCTTTAATTTTTATAAAACTAATTTTGAAATGACCAGTAATCTTTATAAAGGTATATTATAATTAGATGCTTCATAAAAGTAGATCTAGATTTTTATTAATAGTTTGTGTTGTAATTATCTACTAAAAATTACTACTACTACTACTACTACTACTACTACTACTACTACTACTACTACTACTACTTCAACTTATGATACTACGACTGCTACTTCTGCTGCTGCTGATGATGATGCTACTTCTAATGCTACTACTACTACTGCTGCTACTATTACTTCTACTACTACTACTACTACTACTACTACTACTACTATTACATGTACTACTACTACTACTACTACTACTACTACTACTACTACTACTACATATACTACTACTACTACTTCTACTACTACTACTACTACTACTACTACTACTACTACTACTACTACTACTACTATTATTACTACTTCTACCACTACTTCTAATACTACTTCTACTACTACTACTACTACTAATACTACTTCTACTACTACTTCTATTGTTGCTGCTATGCTTCAGATGCTGCAACTGCTGCGGCTACAGCTATTGATCCATGTATCATCATACATAATACTACTGCCACTGTAATTACAAATATGTCTCGTACTACTGTGACACCAAATGCCTCTAATTACTATTTAAACTAAGACAATCACTTCCAGTACAGCTCCGACTATTTCTATTTCTACTGGTACTGGTACTGATATTGCTACTGCTACTGCTACTGTTTCATCTTCTACTATAACCATGCATAAAATGGCTATTACTACTATTACCATGCATAATATGGCTATTACTATTATTACCATTCATAATATGGCTATTACTACTATTACCATGCATAATATGGCTATTACTATTATTACCATTCATAATATGGCTATGACTACTATTACAATGCATAATATGGTTATAACTACTATTGACATGCATAATATGGCTATAACTACTATTACAATGCATAATATGGCTATAACTTACATTACCATGCATAATATGGCTATAACTACTATTGACATGCATAATATGGCAATTACTGCTATTGACATATGTCCTCTACCATTGTCACAACAAGGACCTGCTATAACTATACTACTCAAAAGTTGAAAAGGACCATGTAATATATCCTCATAGATGTTACATTAAACTGGTATATGTGTAAGTTTTGGAAACAAGTTTAGATCTGGTCTGATATTATATACCAAAAGAATGTTAACACAAGTATGGGCAATGTATTAAAAACAATATTACCTTATATTTTTTTTAAATTTACATTATTTAAAACACATATTTAAAAGTAATAGTTTTAGCTCCGAAATTTATATTCTGATTTCATTGTAATTCTTTTTAAAATTCCGGTAAATCAGTTGAAATGTAACCATGTTCTTTCACTGTACCCTGTTGAACTGGACCATCCTACGCTTTTAGTCAATTTGTTAACAAGAAATGTCACTGGTAAGTGTCGCATGCCCCCCATATATAAATATATATATATATGTTATAATAGTAGCAATGTATCAATGCATATCAAGAGTAATAGACTAACGGTTCAGACAAGACATGCAATTTCATATATTTTTACTTTAAAGAGTGACCTTGACCTTTATGTAACCTTGACTTTGACCTCTGATGTAACGGTCTGAGTATTGCTACAGGTATATGCAGATGACGCATCATCATGGCATGCTGATCACTTGTGTCAAGCTATTTTAAAATCCCTTCATGTAAGACAAAGTTGCAGACCAGGCATGAAATATCAAACAAACTGAAAGTGTGACCTTGAGGTAGGGTTCATGTTTATCATTTGAGAAATTGAATCATATGTTTTTTAAGTCCGTCCATGTATGACAAAGTTACAGACTTATAATCTCAAACAGAATCAAAGTGTTGCCATACAAACTCAAAGTGTGACCTTGACCTTTGAGGTACGGATCTAGGTCTTACGTGTGACACGTCGTCATGTCATCTTGATTAATTGAGCCAAGTAAAAGACAAAGTTACAGACCAGACACGCAATATCGAACAATTTGAAAGTGTGGCCTTGACCTTTGAGGAAAGGTTCTGAGTCTAACATGCGACTCTTAATTATGTCATGTTGAACAACTCAGCTAAGTGTTTTTTGAAATTTATCAATAAGTGACAAAGTTACAGACCGGACACAATCTCAAACAAACTGAAAGTGTTGTTAAACAAAGTTGAATTGTGACCTTGACCTTTGTAGTGGGAGTCTCGGTGTTAAGTGCGACACGTCGTCATGTAATGTTGATCATGTGTAGCAAGTATTTATAAAACCATCAATGCATGACAATATATAGACTGGACACAAAATCTCACACAGACTCAAAGTGTTGTCAAACAAACTCAAAACGGGACCTTCACCTTTGAGGATTGCATTTGGGTTACGCATGACACGTCTTCATGTATGCTGACGAATTGAGCCAAGCGTTTTTTGTTTAATTTATCCATAGGTGACAAAATTACAGACCGGACAATATCTCAATCAGTTTGAAAGTGTTATCAAACGAAGTTAAATTGTGACCTTGACCTTTGAAGTTGGAATCTGGTGTAACGCGCGACACAGCGTCATGTTATGTGGATCATATGTAGGAAGTACTAACAAAATCCACTTATGCATGATAAATTACAGGCTGGACACGAAATCTCACACAGACTTAAAGTGTTGTCAAACAAACTCAAAGTGTGACCTTGACCTTTGAAGTACGGATGTGGGCTTTACTCGCAACACGTCGTCATGTTATGTTGATCATATTTAGCAAGTATTAACATAATTCATCTATGCATGACAAAGTTACAGACCGGACACGAAATACCGGATGGAAGGACGGACCCCTTAAAAAATCTTTTTGATGGGGTGGTGGTGGGGGGTGGGGTGGGGGGGAGGGCATGAAAAAATCGGTATGCTGGTTTTAAGTCCTCTTAATATTACATATTACATCTAACATTAGATTATTTTACATCTACTATTAGATTGATTGATTGATTGATTGAATATTTAGCGTCATTTTTATGCCATCGAGGGCTAACAGACGTTCAGTTAACCTAACCACTGTTTCCTGGGATTAATCAGTACTCGAGCACACCTCATCTCCGCAAGTAACTGATAACTTTCCCATTTGAATCAATGGTGAGAGACGAATGATAATGAGACACAATATCGTATATCAATCATCACGGAGACTGTTGCCGGGCGGGAGATTCGAACTCACGACCCCTGGATTGATAGTCAGACGCGTAACTGACTGAGCTAATCGGGCCCGGCTCTAACATTAGATTATTTTACATCTAACTTTAGATTATTTTACGTTATATCATTTTTACATCTAATATTAGATTATTTTACGTCTAACGTTAGATTATTTTACAACGTTAGATTATTTTACATCTTACATTAGATTATTTTACAACGTTAGATAATTTTACATCTAACGTTAGATTATATTACAACGTTAGATAATTTTACATCTAACATTAGATTATTTTACAACGTTAGATTATTTTACATCTAACGTTAGATTATTTTACATCTTACATTTGATTATTTTACAACGTTAGATAATTTTACATCTAACGTTATATTATATTACAACGTTAGATTATTTTACATTTAACATTAGATTATTTTACAACGTTAGATTATTTTACATCTAACGTTAGATTATTTTACAATGTTAGATAATTTTACATCTAACGTTAGATTATATTACAACGTTAGATCATTTTACATCTAACATTAGATTATTTTACAACGTTAGATTATTTTACATCTAACGTTAGATTATTTTACATCTTACATTAGATTATTTTACAACGTTAGATAATTTTACATCTAACGTTATATTATATTACAACGTTAGATTATTTTACATCTAACATTAGATTATTTTACAACGTTAGATTATTTTACATCTAACGTTAGATTATTTTACATCTTACATTAGATTATTTTACAACGTTAGATAATTTTACATCTAACGTTAGATTATATTACAACATTAGATAATTTTACATCTAACATTAGATTATTTTACAATGTTAGATTATTTTACATCTAACGTTAGATTATATAACAACGTTAGATAATTTTACATCTAACATTAGATTACTTTACAACATTAGATTATTTTACATCTAACGTTAGATTATTTTACATCTTACATTAGATTATTTTACAACGTTAGATTATTTTACATCTTACATTAGATTATTTTACAACGTTAGATTATTTTACATCTAATGTTAGATTTTTTACAACGTTAGATTATTTTACATCTAACATTAGATTATTTTACAACGTAAAATTATTTTACATCTAACGTTAGATTATTTTACAACGTTATTATTATTTTACATCTGACATTAGATTACTTTACATCTAACGTTAGATTATTTTCAAATTTTGCATATGTATTGACCATATTTTTAATCTATAACTCTAATACAATACATTCATTTTTGTTTAAAATGCGTTGTGCTAACAAATTTCAAAATTCCTTTTGTTTTCAAAACTTCTCTGAAGCCGAGTTATATTAGCACTTTGTCCACAGAACGTTAGAATTTTAACGTGACATGATCCTTATCAAATTTTGAGTAGTGTATTTCAACTGCGAGTAAATACTACCGTAACGGATACAACTCCCGCTTCTGATTATATTCCCCTTTGATTTTTTTCTACTTTTAGAACTCAGTCTATGTCACCGTTGCGATAATAGTGACGATGACTCTTGTAGCGCTTCTTTTTGGAATAAGAATTAAAGAATACAATATAAAGATATTAGATAATTATAGCCACATTAAAATAAGATTATACTAATTATGATGACAATGATATGATATATATATATATATATATATGGAGATATTTATTTGTGAATAACCAGACATAAATGTACAGACCAGACTACGGCGAGCGCGCCTAGCTAAAATGCAAACCATAGGTACAATATCAAGTCATCTGCCAAACCAAGTAAATTTGGTGTCAAGCATGACTTATATACTATGGATTTAAATGCAACACATCTGGACTGGACGGACAATTTACATACATGCACTGACAGTTTTATATGAGTAAGATCCAGTTAAGGATTCATGACTACTCACATGCTATACAAAGGACAGATTTAGAAACCTGTTGGATCATGAAGATACAGTGAATTACTATGTATTTTATTTCATAAAGGGAGAATATTAAATTCACAACAACGGAATTTCCGTTTTTTGGGATATTTTCAGATGCTTATTCACAATGTATGATATATACATGGAGATAATTATTTGTGAATAACCAGATATAAATGTACAGACCAGACTACGGCGAGCGCGCCTAGCTACAATGCAAACCATAGATACAATATCAAGTCCTCTGCCAAACCAATATATTTGGTTTAAAACAAATATATTATGGTTTTACATGGGATTTTTAACCCCTAAATCTTACTCTTTTTTTCACTCTCCATTCTTTCTAAAAGACGGAGGTTCTTTAAAGAAGTTTGAAACTGCAGCTGACAATGGTTATATAAACCGAAAGATAAGGTATGATGTGTTCTTATACGTTGACAAGTAGATTTAAGTACAGCATATTTATTCAGTTGTCAGCCAGTAAATGAAACATTAATTAATTTTAAAAGAAAAAAAGTATCAATTTCAACATAAGTATATACACACAAATATGCTCCAGTACGACTTTCCTCTGCAACGAGGACCGGGGCAGGCAACAAACACGGCAAGAACCTAGACATTTATAGTGAATTCTATTCTTCTTATACCTTAAAGTTTAAAGCGAACATATCACTAAAAACGCTATAAGTGTCTTAAAAATTAAAATATTTATTAAAATGGATAAAAATCATCTCATTATGATTAATAAATAAAATCCGAATAGTTTGGTAAATCAAATTCACCAAAACGTGACAGAATCTATATTTAAATTGTAGTGGTACAGTGACTCTAACAATTTTTGCTGCGTGTAGGCCTGTATCATTGGCGGATCTACGCTTTAAAAAAAACAGGTGTTCGCCTTCACCACCCCACCCATAAACTTCTATATTTTATTAAAATTACTATATTTTTCTGAAAAATAGTTGTGCCTAGATTTTGTGTCGTACCCTCTAAACTGAAATCCCGGATCCACTTTTGATAACGGATCCAATTGAAATCCAAATGAAATCACGTGACTCATTTAATACGCCACAAAATAGGTTGCACGTTTCAGTGGAAATTTATTTTAGTCTGACCTAGGCGCGTAGCCCCAGTTAGGAAATCGCTTTTTAATATTTTATTTTGGCATGAATTATTTTATAAAGGCATGATTTTTTTGGAAAATATGTTTTAGCCAATTCTAAAAGTTTGATAAATCGTGATATATTCCCTTTAAAGAACCCGTCAATGATATACCCTGTATTGTGTTAAAAAACAACAATGTGACATTACATAACAGATATTTAGTAATCGTTGGTTTAATTAAAGAAACGCACACACAACAAAACATTTTAATAAAAACATTTTTTTAATGACGTGCAAATTACTTTCAATTCTCGAATTTTCTACATATATTTACTTAAGTATACAAAGTGTTTCCTGGCATTCAGTATTTTTCAAACTAGCTTTGCACATAAAAATTATTAATTTATAATTTTTAAAGGACACCCTCACTAGAATTACACATTTTCATTACCAGGATCCGTCTCTTGAACAACCACGGTCTGGAAATGCCGTTTCCAGCAGCGAACTGCTCACCGTGCTTTTAGAAAAGCTTAGTCAATAACAGCCATAGTCGTGATCTTTTTCTTTTTCTTGGGGCGGGGGAGGGGGGGACCGGAAATCCTGTTTGTCATTATATCTCTACGTATCAGCTAAGACTGCTGGAAAGGATACGCATAGTTGCTGAAGACATAAAAACGGGGATCGACATAGTACTTTACCTCCTGACTAGATTTCATCAATATCTTTAACTCAAAACGTCAAAATTTAAGGGAAACCAAAATGCTAATTGTTTTTTATATTATTTTAATAAAATCTATTAGAGGTTAATAAAAATGTTGTTGTTTTTTTTTTATGAAATTTGCGCTTGTTCATCGGTAACAGTAACGCACATTACACCTCTCACGGACATTCACGAAAGAATTAACAGTGTTACCTGAACGAGGTTACCGATGACGTCATACCCATAACGCGATCTAATTCAAGATGGCTGCAATGGACGAAAACATTTATTTCACGAGAAATTTATTTTAATGAGGATTCCGACATTAGTGACATTGTATCGGACCTCTCATGCTCAAGCAGTGATGAAGAACAGCAAACCCTATCTTATGGCATTCAACCATACCAGTTTGAACCGGTGGTACTTTATGGAGAAATAGATTATTGATAATAATAATTAAGGACTACCTTTACTACTAATAATAAACTATTTCTACCTTAGTTTAAATTAATTTAATACAACTACTACATATTTATTGTTAGATCAATTATTATGAATACTAAATAACAATAATAGATAGTGGTAGTTTTAATTATAGTAATGGTAGGTCTAGTAACAATTTATCTGTTAATGTTATAGTAAAAAATAACTTATTATTATTTAATAGGTGTTCCATATTATCATGCTACAATTTTACCTATGAAAAAAAAAAAAACTCGTTTTATTGCTTTCCCTTCTTGCGCGTTTTTAAAAAGAATCCCCATGCTATTATTTTTTCCATGTAGATCTACATGTATGGGATTTTTCACAGACCAACAGATAATTTAAAAAGTAATTACTTTATAATAATGACCAGCAGACATCTTGCTGATCTGCGACGCCATATGGTTTTATTGCCCCCTTGATGGTATACAAATTCCGGTCACAGGTGCCAGCTGTGAAAACAAATCAGCATTGTCGCATATTGGCGCATGCATTTGATTAGTCCATATACCCAAGGACATATATCACGGCTTTGGTAAATTGCCGAATTGTAAACTGACATAATTTACGACACCCCTTCCCCAACTTCTAACCGCCTGAGGCCATACCGGTAAGCCATGGCAACGCACACGATCCTATCCCAGTAAATGCAATCAAAACAAACATTTATTTATTACCGTGTCAATTATCACAGTCAGCACGCATGATTTTTCAAAAACACAAACATAGACCACTATACATTTTCGGAAAATAGAGTTGACCTAGATCTTTCTGGAAAATTCCATGACCTCGCGTGATCACTGGCATGGGTATTTAAGATAGGATGCTATTCTTAAGTGTAACCTATGGTGTCATGCATAGTATTATTGCACGGACTGCTATGTTACGCGAATATAAACAACCAGTCCTTGAAAAATATATTGTTTTTGCGATTGAAAATCGGGACATTTTTGTTATTCCCGCGTAAATCTCGACAATTCAATGACCTCGTGTGATCACTGATAAACTGAAATATATTGTTTTAACGATTGAAAATGTGGAGATTTGTGTTATTCCCGTGTATCATTTCAATACATGCGCTTTTCAACAAGTTACTATTAGGAAATTTATGCAAACTATAAATGTCATTACATTTTGATTTCCTACAATTTCTTACAGATCTCTTTTTTCCAATATTGGCGTGTGTGGGCGCGTAATTACGGATCTCTAATAATCATAAACAAGCAGTGCGATGCGATCAGCCATGTGTGTTTACAGCGAATGACATGATGACAGTTCGGCGCGGTATTTTGTCGGTTATTCTGATTGGTTGACCCCCGGTGACGTCATTACGCCCCATATACACTGAAAGGAGAAAGAAAGTATTCTTTTTTTTTAAATTATTTCATTATTGGCTAAGTTTATCCATGTGATGGAAAATGAACTGATATTTTCTTATTGTTTTGCTTTGAAAAATGAATTAAATGTTTGTTTTTTGATTCAACAATATGATGAAATATAAATATACAAAATTTATATCCAATATATTTATTGTTCCTTCACCTGTCGACATTTTAAGGTATGTATACTTTCTTTTTTCTTTCACTGTAGATTGGCGAATTTATTTCAGGTGCGCAGATAAGATTTTACCTGTGTAACTGTGCTATATGGCAACTGGTGTTGGTGTGCACTGGCGGATTATATTTAGAAATCCAATTTGAATTTATTAAGCATAAATTATTTTTGTATTGAAGTTACCCTTTAAAGATTCAAAAAGCATCTGTTTTATAAGCAAGTTATTATATTTATTTGCAGCAAAGCAGTTTTAATGATTATTTAACAAAAAATGTTACCGGATCACATTTAATACGCATAATTGTACGTTCACGGGGTTTTACGAAAATGAAAGATTTGGAGTCTGAGTCCAATTCCCAAAATATTGACGAATTTAGGTCCAGATCGCAACGTCAATATTACCGAAGCAAGAAAAGACATATTTTATTAAAAACAGTAAAATAGCTTTACTTATATCATTGTGATATTTAAAAAAGTGTTAAACCGATTTTTGAAGAAAAAAAACATTCACCAGTAAAAAAAGACATGTGATACATAATTTATACTTTTACTCCAAAATATGTGCGCACAAAATTGATAGAAATATCTAGCTATAAGCACCCTTAATAATGATTCTCCAGGAATACTTTAAACGATGAATCAATTTTGAAGAAAAAAATACGTATTGATATGGTCATGTGATTCCTTGCAATTTTCAAAAAAAATACATCTTCCCCTTTGCATATCACAAGCACATGGCCGCAGTTTAAACAATGACGTATAGAGCTACATGTATATATATATATATATATATATATATATATATACGACGTTTATTAGTCATAGATTTGAGATATAGCGATTAGATAATTTATTGTTATCCTCAGATTGTGGTCCGGAAGCTAAGAACCATCGACATAAGTACTGTTTAAAGCACCACGCAAGTTTGAATGGGATTCTACAATTATTACAATGCGAATTAAGTGATAAACTAGTACTGTTGTAACCATTTAAATTATATGCACTGCACGAGGAAGGTCATGAAAGGTCATGTCTAGAAAGTTCTCAAGTCGCTTACAGATAGTCACGTGTTAGTATTTAACAGCGACATCAAACATCGGAGTAGAGTGTAAGATTATCACTTGAAGAAGACGGTGAACTTTCTATGAACGAAGGAATCATACATATGTTCTGTGTGCTACAAAAACTATCTCAATAACAAATAAATCCGAAATATGGAGACGATGTATTGTTTTTTATTTCTCTTTGTACTGTTTGCACGAGGAGGAGAAGGTAAGTCTAAATTTGATATACTTTAAAATAAAAAAAAAACAATGATAAAGAATGTTCCCTTTATATACATATACTTCAATATAAATGTTAGCATAAAAATTATTACAGTATATTTACATCAACTGTGAAAATAATATTGCAGGTAAAACAAATCACTCTCTTCAGTGCATGAAATACCTGTAATGAGAAGTCGTTCTGGGTAAAACCAGTACTAAAATATGAGGTTGGCTTGTTAAAGGATACAGCCAAACCTAAATCCTAAATCCTCGTTGAAAATGGGGAATAACAGTCGCTATAATAATATAAAGCGAAAGAAAATAATCGGCGAAAAAAAGTGTTATATAACGAGTATCCGTATTAGGCCAATAATAGCATTTAATATATATTTAATATATATTCAAAAGTCTTTTTTTTCTTTTTTTTTTTCTTTTTTTTTTTTTTAATAAAAATGTATCTTATTTTTTAAAAATACTTTTTTCTATTAGAATAAATGGCTATATATTTTTAAGAAAAAAAAATGAGTATAAATGTAATTAGAGAACAGTTTATTCAAGATGCAAAACCTGGATTATTTTATTTCAAAGCTGCAATTCTTCTTTTGTATATCTACAAGATGCCCCAAATTCAATTAAAATATCCCAGTACGCATGTCCATCATTACAGGTAATTACGTTTTTATTTTCTGCAAGGCTTCCTGTTAGGCAATATTGTGGTCATTTATGACATTAAAGTGTAAACTTTATTATTTTTTTTATTGATGTGATAGAAAAATGTTAATGTTGAAATAAAACAATAATTTGCACGCCTGTGAATTGTCATTTTTTTTATCTGCGATGCGTATCGCGATACTTCATTTTCAGAACGATACGTATCACGATACATATTGTCTGGGAAAATGAAAGGCGTCATATTGTAATAGATAAGTCGAGATATAATGCGCATCACGATACTGACTTTAGAAAATGTAAATAATATACAACCACCGTGATTATTTAATGACGTGTATACGATAATTATGCTGTATGCAAGTTAAAAAAGTATCTTTATTAACAGAGAGCAACAGAACTAGCACATGTATAAACTGTATATTCTGGAACATTTTGCATATAAAAAGAAGTTTGTTGAAAATTTAAATCTAACAGTGAATAACTAGACAGAAACTTGTTTCAACTAGTAAAAACAAGTGGCAACTAATGGGCTACTTCAGAGTTTTCTTTAGGAAATGAGCCTGTCGAAATGCTTTGATTTCAAACATGACCTTTGCCCATCGAATACGGTCAATTTCAAAAAAGTCATTTTTCAAACGGTAGTTTTAAATGGTGGATGAACATGACATATTATTTCTCCTTCTTGGAGAAAATCCATTGTAGAAAGGGTAAGTTGTATATATATTAGGCTAATCAGCATATTTCTAAGCGGACGATATATTTCTCAGAAAAATAAACAGGAAACGGATCTACAACAGATAAACTCATGACGAATAACACTGACTAACTATATCATTGCCATCTCGATTTTACGCCGTAGTTTTGTCAAATGGCCAAAGAAGTATTAAGTAAACACGCATAATATAAATATATAATAATCATATTTGCCGACATTAAAATACTCATCACACTGCATATCTGTGAGAGCGTTGTAATAAACACAATGGGATGCCACATGATTTGAAGGAGAAGATGACAACAACTATATGCTGTTCGTAAATTCGTCACGTGTTTAGCCAGCTAATATCCGAACATTCGTCTCGCTTTAAAAAAAAAGAACACGTTCTTTTTTGTTTGTTAGTTTTTATTAGCTAGTTTTTTAATCGTATCAATGTATCGTAGGTCTGATGAATGCATTGCATCGCGATGTATTGGGCGTTTCATTTAACACCCGATACACACATCGGCGAAAAAATGAATCGTGATCCTTCGAATCATCGATGAATCGTAACACCTCAAATATTTATCTCCGACCTGAATTATGATTATCGGCGATTCAGCGATCAGCTAGCGATTTTTTTTCAGCGGTAGAATTTCATGGACGACCTTCGGTTTTTGAAAGTTGTTACATCTTAATGAATCCATTTGGATGACGTTTCCCGTAAATGCTAACTATCAAATTGATGATTACAATCATCAATCGCCTGTTTAAATCAGAGAAAACCTCTTTCTAACATTTTTTTTTTAGGAATTTGAAGATCATCATTAAAGCTCAAGAATAATGTTTATATCACGAGGGGGGAGGGGTAGAATTCTTCGGGAACGAAACGTGTTTTACTTACTTTGACCGCGATTGCCAATACGTTTTATCACTCCCTCGACAGTTAATTATCCACTGAAATAATTGTGACTATACAATCACTCAATTGTGTCACATCTCTTTGTGAAAAAATAGAACGGAGAGGCACTTTAATGTCAAGTAGAAGCGCGTCTTATATGGCTACGAACTGTATGGCTTTATGACCCATTTCCTCCAAACTGCACATAAGTTGTATTTCAGAAATCGATGTTTCCGTCATGACTTTAATTAAATGTGGTTAAGTCATTGATTCCTCTTAATGCGGAACTCATTTTCAGAAATTTGGTACTTATGTTAGACGCCGTACTAATTGACTTTAGGATAAAACTACAATGCAGTTAATCGCTGGCCAAAACGAAACGATATAACTATGTTTGACTGCAAGTGGAAATCTGTTATTATGCAAGAACATTTTCCACAGCAAAAGTCAAATACGTATATAGAGAGGCGGTAGTCTAATGGGTAGAGGGTTGGCCGCTCACACCAGAGGCTGTGGGTTCGATCCCCAGCTCGACCCGATGTCTCTCATAAAACAATACTCAGTACTGGTTTTACCCAGGAAACGGACTCGAGTGCGGTTCATATAAGCTCTGAGTTTTCATCGAAATCGAGCTAAAATACATTAGTATAAAACCAAATACGTATATAATAATATGTTCCACAGTGAGCAGAAAGCTAATTAATGTTTAAGATTGTGTTCCACAGCAGGTGTAAATCTAATAAGTATATAATAATGTGGTACATTGCAAGTAGAATCTAATAAATATACAAGAATATGTTCTACAGCAAGTTGAAGTATGTGCAGTATATAAGAATGTATTCTTCAGCTACTACAACTATAAACCTTAACAATGTAAGGGTATTTGTTGCAACATTGATACATAGCACCTGTAAAAATATTTGATAAAACTAGTTTAAAGTTGAAATTGTAAGAATCGTTAAGGGGTTTTACATGAGTTTTAGATAGACCAACGTTAAACATATGCTAACTCTTATATAATAATGACGGATAATTGTATACTGCACACAGGAAGTACAATTTGAAGTGCTTCCGCATTTAAGGAGGAATATACCTTTTAAATTATTTTCGAAATCAGTGGAATATTTGGTATGTAATGAAACTAAAAGTAATTTCCAATTTGAATATGCTTTTTTTTCTGCGGTAAATATAACACTTCTTTACTTATGTTTGGTCTTTTCGACTTCCCGATTTATAGCAGCAAAATCGCGTATTTGTCGACCTCAGTCAAGTTATAACGAATGTACAGAATTGAAACACATATCACCACGTACACATTCAACGGATATATGAATTTACATATGCAATAATTACGACGAACGCCAAATTCTGAAAATATTAGCGAAAAACGGAAATTATTATTTTTTCGATTTTTTCGAAAAAAATGCTTCAAATCAAAATTACCAAAAAACAAATTTTGGATTTTGGAATAATTTTTATTTGATTTCGAACAATATGCTTCACAGTGATTGTGAGATTTTTATAACAATTGACAAACTAGATTTTTTTTGATTTTTAATTATTTAACCCCACCCTACGTCAAAAAAGACGTCAACATATTGCATAATTCTACGCGTTTTCCATAATTTTTTTGGCAGTTGATTAAGGTTAAAATATTTTCTAAATCAGTGGTTCAGTTAGTGTATTATGAAACTAGAAGTAATTTCCAATGTGAATATGTATTTTTAGCAGCGGTCAATAGAAAATATATTTATATGTGACGTCGTAAACATGGCCATGTTCAGCCTTTTTGACGTCCCAATATATAGCAGCAAAATCGCGTATTTTTTCGACCTCAGTTGAGTTATTCCTAATACACAGAATAGAAACATATATCACAATGTACACATATGACGGATGTATGGATTTACAGATGCAAAAATTATGACGAACGCCACATTTTGAAAATACTAGCGTAAAACGGAAACTATTTTTTCTCTCGATTTTTTCGTAAAAACGGCTTCAAATCAAAATTACCAAAAATCAAACCAAGCGAATTTTGCATAATTTTTATATGTTTTCATACTTTATATTGTACAATAATTGTGAGATTTTTAGACAAATTTACAAACTAGATTTTTTATGATATTCAATTATTTAACCCTACCCTACGTCAAAAAACGCTTTAAAGCAAACGTCAACGTCGGTATAGCGCATGAGGTATACGTTTTATGATAACTAAACAAGTTTGTTCTTACCATTATATTAGTATTTTGTGCACACTAGTTATATATACTTCTGCTGTTTAGTGGCAACTAATTTGCCTATAGCATTTATGATAGCTTGTCTGTTTGGTGCACGTACAAAACTGTCATTTTTTTCACTTACAGGGAACTGGATTCGAAAACAATATTCTCATTTCTGACTAGCTCCATGACTGCTAGTGAAATATGGACATCACGGTTGTCAATTATTAGAACAACAGGTCTGGCCTTTCTAAAATTCGGAGTAAACTGTAACACATGCATAAAATGGGCTTGAAATAATACCGTCTATGATGAGCAGCGAAAAGCCACGATCCAGGTATATTGTCATTGAACGTACGTAGCAGCATGGGGCTTGGTTGAAGGGTGGCTTTTCACTGCTATAGTGGGTATTGTTTCAAGCTCATTTTATGAATGTTTACTGAACAGTTTGCTCCAAACTTTAGAAAGGCCAAACCTGTTGTTCTAATAATTGACAACCGTTATGTCCACATTTCACTAGCAGTCGTGGAGCTAGTCAGAAATGAGAATATTGTTTTCGAATGCAGTTCCCTGTAAGTGAAAAAAAAAATGACGGTTTTGTACGTGCACCAAACAGACACGCTATCATAAATGCTATAGACAAATTAGTTGTCACTAAACAGCAGAAGTATATATAACTTGTGTGCACAAATTACTAATATAATGGTAAGAACAAACTTGTTTAATTATCACAAAACGTATACCTCATGCGTTATACTGACGTTGACGTTTGCTTTAAAGCGTTTTTTGACGTAGGGTAGGGTTAAATAATTGAATATCATAAAAAATCTAGTTTGTAAATTTGTCTAAAAATCTCACAATTATTGTACAATATAAAGTATGAAAACATATAAAAATTATGCAAAATTCGCTTGGTTTGATGTTTGGTAATTTTGATTTGAAGCCGTTTTTACGAAAAAAATCGAGAGAAAAAATAGTTTCCGTTTTTCGCTAGTATTTTCAAAATGTGGCGTTCGTCATAATTTTTTCATCTGTAAATCCATACATCCGTCAAATGTGTACATGGTGATATATGTTTCTATTCTGTGTATTAGGAATAACTCAACTGAGGTCGAAAAAATACGCGATTTTGCTGCTATACATTGGGACGTTAAAAACGCTGAACATGGCCATGTTTACGACGTCACATATAAATATAATTTCTATTGACCGCTGCTAAAAATACATATTCACATTGGAAATTACTTCTAATTTCATAATATACTAATTGAACCACTGATTTAGAAAATATTTTAACCTTAATCAACTGCCAAAAATCTTATGGAAAACGCGTAGAATTATGCAATATGTTGACGTCTTTTTTGACGTAGGGTGGGGTTAAATATTTAAAAATAAAAAAAAAATCTAGTTTGTCAATTGTTCTAAAAATCTCACAATCACTGTGATGCATATTGTTAGAAATCAAATAAAAATTATTCCAAAATCGCTCGGTTTGTTTTTTGGTAATTTTGATTTGAAGCATTTTTTTTTTTCGAAAAAATCGAAAAAATAATAATTTCCGTTTTTCGCTAATATTTTCAGAATTTGGCGTTCCTCGTAATTATTGCATATGTAAATTTATATGTCTGTTAAATGTGTACGTGGTGATATGTGTTTCAATTCTGTACATTCGGTATAACTTGACTGAGGACGACAAATACGCGATTTTGCTGCTATAAATCGGGACGTCGAAAAGACCAAACATGGCCATGTTTACGACGTCATAAGTAAAGAAGTGTTATATTTACTGCAGAAAAAAAGCATATTCAAATTGGAAATTACTTTTAGTTTCATTACATACCAAATATTCCACTGATTTCGAAAATAATTTAAAAGGTATATTCCTCCTTAATAGAAAAAAACGACAGAAAAACGGCGTAAAAAGGATAAATATATTGCAATTTATTCAAAGGAGTTACCAATAAAAGAAAAAATAAAGGAAACAATAACATGAAAATATAAGACAATGTGACGAAGTACAATTTGAAGTGCTTCCGCATTAAATATAAAAAAAAACCAGAAAAAACGGCGTGAAAAGGATAAATATATTGTAATTTATTCAAAGGATTTACCAATAATAAGCTAAAATAAAGGAAACAATAACATGAAAATATAAGACAATGTGACGGGTGGACGTATTCTTAACGCCACTTTCCTTTCCTTAATGTATCTTGTATGTATGTCTAATGTTTGATAATTGATATAAACTTCATTACAAGAACGAAAATAAAGGATACATATACAACACAGCTGAGATGGGAGGTGGGGTGGGGGGGCGGGGGAAGGGGGAGCAACAGAAAACGGTCAAAATTGTCACAAAACTGATGATGATTGTTTCCTAAATTCCATCATAGTTCATGCAATATAATTACAACGCAATTTGAAAAAGTATAATTTCAAAATTAAGTATGACAGACCAAGCGTTAATGCGTTACTATGTATACGTGCAATCAGTCTTTATATTTGTTATTCATAGTGTTTGATGCGGTTGCAAGCATTAACAGTATATGGTGCCGTCAGAGAAACTGTGAACACTTTCGGTTTTTATCGCAACTAGATTCTTCCATGTTCTTTTTTTAATCAACCATTCAATCAAGTTTTTCAGCAATCGGAATACTTTGCCTGTGGTCATTCACAAACTTTCACAAAGAAAATGGGCAGTCAACACATATTGTAATAAACAATAACTAGGTGTTAGTCAACCATTGATTTTCAATCTTATATCTATAGTGAATGAAACATTTTAAGGGTTTGTCATTCATGCTAAAATAGCATTACAAAAGTAAGTGTCATGTTTTATCCTAGATGTGTTTTGTGTTCAATGGGTGTGCTGCACTTAAATCAAGCATGACACACTTAACAATATATTATATGTATAATTATTATTGCGAAACAATAGTATTTGCAGGGGTATTTTTTTCTTGTTTCAAGAGTTACATGATTAATTTTTGAAATATTTAAAACATGTTTCTTTTTTAGACGACTTGATATACACATTTGTACATTAATGAGTGTAGACTATGCCATGCAGCGTAAGTATTTAGTACGAATAGCGTTGTATTTTGTACAGCACAGTAATGAATCGTATTCGGACTCAATAACATGGTTACAAAGTTTATATAATTCTATTGGCCCGATCCATACCATTGTATTGCCCGGTCTCAACTTCAAGGGATAATAAGAACGTATAAGTTCAGAATTAAGTATGGTAGGCCAAACATTGCTTTATTGTATACGTGATATAGATCTATCATTCTAATTGTTAATCTTAAGCCATTATAAATTAATTGCTAGATTATCATCCCCGCCCGCCCATTAATTTTCATGTCGCCCGATGCTTTTTATTATCATAAAAAAATAGAAATAAAAAATAAAATCCTCCCGCCCGCCCCGTTTTTAAGAAAAAATTGGATGACAGTCTAGCAATTAATCTGTAATGACCTTAACTGTTTCTGACAGCATTGAGAGTATATGAAGTTATCAGCGAACTTGTGAACACTTCCGGCTTTGACCGCAAACTAGATTTTTCCCGTGTTCTTTTTTGAATGTTGTATCAACAATGCATGCGTACTCCGGTTATTATTAGGAATAAATGTGCGTTAATTTGCATAACAATGCGTTTTTGAACTGTTATTTTAGGTCTAAGTTAAACGTGTGGGAAAATAACAAAAAACAACATTATGCGCAATAATCACAATTGCATTCTTATTGTCAAATACTCATTCGTGTTCTCTGTTTTACATTCTTATTGCCAAATTACATTCATGTTCTCTGTTTTACATTCTTATTGTTAAACAAACATTCGTGTTCTCTGTTTGACATTCTTAACGTCAAACATACATTCGTGTTCTCTGATTTACATTGTTATTGCCAAACGTACATTCGTGTTTTCTTTTTTTACATTCTTATTGCCAAATGTACATTCATGTTGTATGTTTTACAATCCTTTTGTCAAACATACATTCGTGTTCTTTATTTTACATTCTTATTGCCAAGCGTACAGTCGTGTTTTCTGTTTTACAATCTAATTGTCAATTGTATATTAGTGTTCTCTGTTTTATATTCTTATTGCCAAATGTATATTCGTGTTTCTGTTTTACTTACTTATTGTCAAATGGACATTTGCGTTGTATGTTTTACATTCTTATTGTCAAATGTACCTTCGTGTTGTATGCTTAGCATTCTTGTTGTTAAATATACTTTCGTGTTTTCCTTTTTACTTTCATATTTTCAAACGTACATTCGTGTTCTCTGTTTTACATTCTTATTGTCAAACGTACATTCGTGTTGTATAATTTACATTCTTATCAAATTGTACTATGTATGTTTTTTACTTTTAAGCACAAGTAAATACGCGTTCATTAATCAATTAGAATTGAAGGACAGCATCATGTTGTCATGTCTTAACTATTTTTGATGTGACGTCGAAATTTTGTTAATTCAAAGTACTTTTCATATGATAAAATCGAAACGCGTAATAAATAGAGTTTGTGTGTAATTTGGATGATTATAATTATTGTTCAATACGAGCTAATGGTTAACAGGACACTTCAGACAAATGTGTCTACAGCTATTGAAACACTTTGCGCTATCCTTGAACCACTCAAAACAAAACAAGAATACTTAATAGAGCAATACATATGAAGTATTTACCAGTTCACATATCACTGCAATGTTTCTGTATACGTCTTCAGGTCAAAATTTAAATAATAAAAACACTTTCAATACTCTGGCCTTAACCTACTTAGTATCAATTAGTTATGAAGTTTTAAACATTAAAGAGTGAGTTATAGAAATGCGAATGATATGTCATTCTAAACCAAAGATACACATCTTAATTCAAACGTATACAAAGTAGTAGTGTTTAGTTAAGTTTATATTAATTTATTCTAGTTCGATTGTGATGAAAGCTCAAAGCTTGTATGAACCGCTCTCTAGTTCGCCTCCTGGGTAGAATCAGTACTGAGTGTTGTTTTATGAGAAACATCGGATAGAGCGGGAGACTAACCTCGCAGCCTCTGGCATGCGTGTTTAAGAAAGAATAACAATATTTCATTCTAGTTTATTGAAACATACTTAATGTCGTTGTAATTTGCATTTTTAAACAATGTGTTTTAGGAATGGGAATGAAATTTCAGTCTATACCATGTAAACCTGCTTTATATCATCTTAGTATAATACTAATAACTTTGTGTACTATGTTGTGTTGTTATGATCTGGTATTTCTTGTGCTACGTAGTGTTTCATGTACTATGTTGTGTTGTTATGACGTGGTGTTTCGTGTGCTATGTGTTGTTATCATGACGTGGTGTTTCGTGTACTTTATTGTGTTGTAATGAAGTAGTGTTTAGTGTACTATGTTGTGTTGTTGTGACGTAGTGTTTCGTGTACTATGTTGTGTCGTTATAACGTAGTGTTTCATGTACTATGTTGTGTTGTTATGACGTGGTGTTTCGTGTGCTATGTGGTGTTATCATGACGTGGTGTTTCGTGTACTTTATTGTGTTGTAATGACGTAGTGTTTCGTGTACTATGTTGTGTTGTTGTGACGTAGTGTTTCGTGTACTGTGTTGTGTCGTTATAACGTAGTGTTTCGTGTACTGTGTTGTGTTGTTGTGACGTGGTGATTTGTGTTCTATGTTGTGCTGTTATTACGTAGTGTTTAGTGTACTATGTTGTGTTGTTATGCCGTGGTGATTTGTGTTAAATGTTGTGGTGTTATTACGTAGTGTTTAGTGTACTATGTTATGTTGTAATGACGTAGTGTGTCGTGTACTATGTTGTGTTGTTGTGACGTGACGATTCGTGTTCTATGGTGTGCTGTTATTACGTAGTATTTAGTGTACTATGTTGTGTCGTTATAACCTAGTGTTTTGTGTACTATGTTGTGTTGTTATAGTGTGGTGTTTCGTATGCTATGTTGTGTTGTTATGACGGGGTGTTTTGTGTACTACGTTTTATTGTTATGACTTGGTTTTCGTGTGCTTTGTTGTGTTATTATGACGTGGTGTTTCGTGTACTATATTGTGTTGTTATGACGTGGTGTTTCGTGTACTATGTTGTGCTGTTGTGACTTGGCGTTTTGTGTACTATGTTGTTTTGTTTTAACGTTGTGTTTCGTGTACTATATTGTGTTGTTATGACGTAGTGTTTCGTGGTGCTATGTGATGTTGTTATGACGTGTTTTTTCGTGTGCTATGACGTTGTGTTTCGTGCAATTTAGTGTGTTGTAATGACGTAGTATTTCGTGTACTATGTTGTGTTGTTTTGACGTGGTGATTCGTGTTCTATGTTGTGCTGTTATGACGTTGTGTTTCGTGTACTATGCTGTGTTGTTATGGCGTGGTGTTTCGTGTACTTTGTTGTGTCGTTATTACGTAGTGTTTCGTGTACTAGGTTGTGTTGTTATGACGTAGTGTTTCGTTTGCTATGTGGTGTTATTATGACCTGGTGTTTCGTGTACTATATTGTGTTGTTGTGACGTAGTGTTTCGTGTACTTTGTTGTTTTGTTATGACGCGATGTTTTGTATGGTATGCTGTGCTATTATTGTGCTACGACGTTGCGTTATCATGTACATTATTGTGCTGTTATTATGCGATGTTTCGGGTGCTATACTTTACTATTATGACGTATTGTATCTTGTACATTGTTGTGCTGTTGTTGTGTGATGTATCGGTTGCTATGATTTGCTAATTTGACGTATTGTTTCCTGTACACTGTTGTGCTGATATGGCATGGTGGTTCATGTATAGTTGACTTATCATAACACACTATCATTTATATTTTCAGTGCATGGTCAATGTTCATCAAAACAGTTACAAGCGTCCACCACACCACAGTATCTTACATCTCCAAACTTCCCTGGGAGTTATCCTAAGTACGTATTGTATATTTTGATGTACCAAAAGTAGGTATTAGTATTGGATATTTTGATGTACCAAAAGCAGGTATTAATATGTTTATGTACCAACAGCAGGTATTAATATTGGATATAGTACCAAAAGCAGGTATTAGTATTCAATATTTTAATGTACCAACAGTAGGTATTAGTATTGGATATGTTGATGTACCCAAAGCAGGTATTAGTATTGGATATTTTGATGTACCAAAAATAGGTATTAGTATTGGATATTTTGATGTACCAAAAGCAGGTATTAGTATTGGAGATTCTGAGGTACCAAAAGCAGGTATTAATATGTTGATGTACCAACAGCAGGTATTAATATTGGATAAATTGATGTACCAACAGTAGGTATTAGTATTGGATATGTTGATGTACCAAAAGCAGGTATTATTATTGGATATTTTGATGTACCAAAAGCAGGTATTAGTATTTGTTTTTTTGATGTACCAAAAGCAGGTATTAATATGTTGATGTACCAACAGTAGGTATTAATATTGGATATGTTGATGTACCAAAAGTAGGTATTACTATTGGATATTTTGGTATACCAACAGTAGGTATTATTATTGAATATAAAGCAGGTTAATGTATTGGATATGTTGATGTACCAAGAGTAGGTATTAGTATTGGATATGTTGATGCACCAAAAGCAGGTATAAGTATTGGATATTTTGATGTACCAAAAGCAGGTATTAGTATTTGATATGTTGACGTTCCCCAAGTACGTATAAGCATTGGATATGTTGAGGAACCCCAAGTGCGTATAGACACTGGATATGTTGACATACCCATGTACGTATAAACATTGGCTATGTTGACGTATCCAAGGAACGTATATACATTGGATATGTTGATGTACACAAAGAACGTATATACATTGGATATGTTGATGTACACAAAGAACGTATAGACATTGGATATGTTGATGTACACAAAGAACGTATAGACATTGGATATGTAGACGTACCCCAAGAATTTATAGACGTTGGATATATTGATGAATCGCAAGTACGCATAAACATGTGCTATGTTGACGTTACCCAAGTAGGTACCAGCAATGTATATGTTGACGTATCCCAAGTACGTATAAGCATTGGATATGTTGACCTATCCCAAGTACGTATAAGCATTAGATATGTTGTCGTATCCCATGTACATATAATCATTGGATATGCTGTCGTACAAAAGTACGTATAAACATTGGATATGTTGACGTACCACAAGTACGTATAAGCATTGGATATGTTGACGTGCCCCAAGTACGTATAGACATTGGATATGTTGACGTAACACCAATATGTATAATCGTTGGATATGTTGATGTATCCCAAGTAAGAATTAGCATTGGATATGTTGACGTACCCCAAGTACGTATAAGCATTGGATATGTTGACGTACCCCAAGTACATATAAGCATTGAATATGTTGACATATTTCAAGTACGTATAGACATTAGATATGTTGACGTACCACAAGTATGTATAGACATTGAATATGTTGACGTACCTCAAGAACGTATAGACATTGGCTATGTTGACGTGCCACAAGTACGTATAGACATTCGATATGTTGACGTAACACCAGTATGTATAATCGTTGGATATGTTGATGTATCCCAAGTACGTATAGACATTGGATATGTTGACCTACCCCAAGTACGTATAAGCATTGGATATGTTGACGTACCCCAAGTACATATAAGCATTGGATATGTTGACATATCTCAAGTACGTATAGACATTGGATATGTTGACGTACCACAAGTACGTATAGACATTGGATATGTTGACGTACCTCAAGAACGTATAGACATTCGATATGTTGACGTACCACAAGTATGTATTAGCATTGGATGTGTTGATGTATCCCAAGAATGTATAAGCATTGGATATGTAGACATCTCCCAAGTACGTATTGACATTGGATATGTTGACGTACCCTGTGTATGTATAGACATTGGATATGTAGACATACCCCAAATATGTATAAGCATTGGATATGTTGACGTATCCCAAGTAGGTTTAAACATTGGATATGTTGACGTACCCTATGTATGTATAGACATTGGATATGTAGACATACCCCAAGTACGTATAGACGTTTGATATGTTGAATTATCGCAAGTACATATAAGCATTGGATTTGTTGACGTACCCAAAGTATGTATATACATTGGATATGTAGACGTACCCAAAGTACGTATAGACGTTGTATATGTTGATGTATCGCAAGTACGCATAAACATTGGATATGTTGACGTAACCCAAGTATGTAAAAACTTTGGATATGTTGACGTACCCCAATTACATATAAACATTGGATATGTCGACGTACCCAAAGTAGGTACCAGCAATGAAAATATTGACGTATTCCAAGTACATATAAGCATTGGATATGTTGACGTGCACCAAGTACGTATAAACACTCAATATGTTGACGTACTCCAAGTAGGTATCAGCACTGTATATGTTGACGTATCGCAAGAACGTATAGACATTGGATATGTATACGTACACAAAGTACGTATAGACATTGGATATGTAGACGTGCCCCAAGTACGTATAAACACTGAATATGTTGACGTGCTCCAAGTAGGTACCAGAAATGTATATGTTGACGTACCACAAGTATGTATAAACATTGGATATGTTGACGTACCCCAAGAATGTATAATCATTGGATATGTTGACGTACCACAAGTACGTATAGACATTCGATATGTTGACGTACCCCAAGTACGTATAAGCATTGGGTATGTTGACGTACCCCAAGTACATAAAAGCATTGGATATGTTGACGTATCACAAGTACGTATAGACATTGGATATGTTGACATACCTCAAGTACGTATAGACATTGGATATTTTGACATACCTCAAGTGAGTATAGACATTGAATATGTTGACGTACCACAAGTATGTATAAGCATTGAATATGCTGATGTATCCCAAGTACGTATAAACATTGGATATGTTGACGTACCCCAAGTACGTATAAACATTGGATATGTTGACGTACCCCAAGTACATATAAGCATTTGATATGTTGACATATCCCAAGTACGTATAGACATTGGATATGTTGACGTCCCCCAAGTACGTATAGATATTGGATATGTAGACGTACCCCAAGTATGTATAGACGTTGTATATGTTGATGTATCGCAAGTACGAATAAACATTGGATATGTTGACGTACCACAAATAGGTAGCAGCAATGTATATGTTGACGTATCCCAAGTATTGATAATCATTAGATACGTTGACATATCCCAAATACGCATAAGCTTTGGATATATTGACGTACCCCACGTACATATAAACATTGGATATGTTGACGTACCCCAAGTAGGTACCAGCAATGTAAATGTTGACGTATCCCAAGTACGTATAAGCATTGGATATGTTGACTTTCCCTAAGTACGTATTAACATTGGATATGTTGACGTACCCCAAGTACGTATAATCATTGGATATGTTGATGTAACACAAGTACGTATAGACATTGGATATGTTGACATTCCACAAGTACGTATAAGCATTGGATATGTTGACGTACCCAAAGTACGTATATACATAGGATATGTTGACATACCCCAAGTAGGTATCAGCTATGTTTATTTTGACATATCCCAAGTACGTATAATAATTGGATATGTTGACGTACCCCAAGTATGTATAGACACTGGATATGTTGACGTATCGCAAGAACGTATTACCAATGGATATGTTGTCGTATTCTAAGTACGTATAAGCATTGGGTATGTTGACGTAACTGAAATACTTATATACATTATATATGTTGACATACCCCAATTACGTATACACATTGGATATGTTTACATATCCAAGAACGCATAAACATTCGATATGTTGACGTACCCCAAGTACGTATAAGCATTGGATATGTTGACGTATCACAAGTACGTATAGACATTGGATATGTTGTCGAATTCTAAGTACGTGTAAGCATTGGATATGTTGACGTATACAAAGTAGGTATAAGCAATGTATATGTTGACGTATCCAAGAACGTATAAATATTCGATATGTTAATATACCCCAAGTTCGTATAAACATTGAATATGTTGACATGTCCAAGAACGTAAAAACATTGGATATGTTGACGTATCCGAAGTACGTATATACATTGGATATGTTGACGTATCCAAGAACGTTCAAACATTGGAGATGTTGACGTATCACAAGTGCGTATTAACATTGGATTTGTTGACACTCTCAAGTACGTATAAGCATTATATATGTTGACGTACTTACAGCATTTTTTTTTAGCCCTTACATATCGACTGATACCAAAACTAGTTAGCCCTTATATATCGACTCATTACAAAATATTTGATCCCTTACATATGGACTCATTACAAAAGATATGAGCCTTTAAATGTCGACTCGTAACAAAATTATTGAGCCCTTACATGTCGACTGGTAATTAAACTATTAGCCCTTTCATATTGACTTATAACAAAAATAATAAGCCCTCACATGTCGACTTGTAAGAAAATTTGCTCTAATAATTAAAATGAAAATCGCGCCAAATCAATTTGTAAATACGACAATTAAGTCAGTAATTGCTGTAACGATACAACGTAGTTAATGGTATCAAACATTTAATTTTAAAAATACAGATTATATTCTGCAATATTGGCGATAAAATGAAGTTTAATGTTAATGCATTTTCTAGGCATACTTTCTGCACTAGTAATTCAACGAAATATATCTAAGATAGTGTAAGTTGACCATTAATTTTTGTTCTTTATTTTCTACAAAATAAAAAAAAAGTAGTGTATGCTTGTCATTCATAGTGAGACCAAAATGAAAATAAGGGAAACATACATTTTATTGTTTGTCAACCTCTGCGCTACAAAAAAATTATTAGAAAAGTAGTGGTCATTAGTCATCCAATGTTTTTTTCTTCTGTTTAGTGTGTGTACTATTGGCAAAGTGAAATAAGACGACATAAATCAATTTACACCCCAACTTTAAAGCATAAGTTTTGTTCTGAAATTCACAATGACAATGTTTTCAAAAGTGTTCAACGTATACGTATCAATAATACACTTTAAATAAATAAATGAGTATTAAAAACAGGGAAATGCATTTTTCAAGTAAGAAAACTCCAGGATTATCTATAACATTTTATGTTTTTATCATTATAATTTATCTACAAAGCATACAATAAACAGTCGTAATGAATACGATAATTGAGAATGAATACGATAATTGAGAATGAATACACTTAGAACGTACTAAATAGCAAAGGATTGTTTTCACATATATGTTGGGGAGTACTTGAAGATTCTCAGTGTATCTATTATTTTAAGAGACCATCATGGTGTTAAGAATCATCTGTAGTTTGATGTATCAATTTCAATTGCCCTGTCAGTACAGTTAAGTGTTAACAACATTGGCCATTTCCTCATCCTTTTCCTTCTCAGACAATTCAAAGGTTAACCTTTGATCTATTACGAAGATCACACCCATTTATTTAGACGCCAAGATACGCATACATGCGTTGTACGTATTATGTTAATTATGGAAGATAAACGCCGTCTTCGGTACACTGAACTGATGGTGATGTCTGGGTGCAACACACACATTGGAAACCGGACATGCTTCCGTAAGGTAACATAATGGTGGTGTTTGTGTTGTACATATTATGTTAATTATGGAAGATAAACACCGTCTTCGGTACACTGAACTGACGGTGATGTCTGGGTGCAACACACACATTGGAAACAGGACATGCTTCCGAAGGTAACATAATGGTGGTGTTTGTGTTGTACATATTATGTTAATGATGGAAGATAAACGCCGTCTACGGTACACTAAACTGACGGTGATGTCTGGGTGTAAGACACACATTGCAAAACCGGACATGCTTCCGTGGGGTAACACAGTGGTGGTGATAAATAATCCATGTTTCTGTTGATTTAAATAAGCTGTTACCTTATCTTAATGCTCAAATGGTGATTTGAATGGCATTATTGATGTATTTGGTGATTTGAATGGCATTAATAATGTGTTTGGAACCTTTTTTGAAAGCATTGTCATGTTTCAATTGTACATTTAGAAAAAATGATGATTGGACATTTTGGTTATAAATACATTTTTTCAAAAATCTACTTTTACTTTGTCAACAATTCCCTAATTTTTCTAATTTTGTTTTGACACTGCATATGTCAATAAACAATAAAATGAAAAGTTTCCCTTTTTTTATTTGGGTCTTTACTATGAATGGCAAGTGCATAAAAATGTTACAATCTCTATAGAAAAAAGGAAGGAAAGTCAATGATGGTCTTACACCTTTACATACACAAATAAATATCGTATCAACGGCGAGTTATCTACCTGAGATTCAGGAGACAAATACTCATGTTTTTTTGCAAGGAGACTCATTAAAATTACATATTTCTGGCATAAGTTTTACATTCATTTTGCAGAGACAATTGAGTCAATACAATGAGTCAATGATTCGGTAAGATTAAATGGGGGTATACGCCATTTTAGGTTATTTCAGGTTATTTATGTCATATCAAGTTTTATTGGTGAGGGAAATACCTCAGAATGTCAACTTTTCTCACATAAAGTGTTTGGAACGAGCGGGACTTGAACTTACGACCTCAGCGATGAGAGGTAAGTAATCTAGAGACGGTGCCTTATACCACTCGGTCACCAGACAAGGAAATGTTCGCGCCACGTTTTTTTTTTTCAATACTCAGTCTGCATAACCTGTTCTGAGAAAAAAAACTTAATGGATAGGGAGGTCCCTGACGTAGTACACTGAACCGACGTAGCAAAACCATTGGAAGATATTACAACGTCTATTTAAGAAAACAGTTTATTCATACTCTTGTTTTATTTTTCAGTTATGCTAATTGCGATTGGTTAATCTCTGCACCCATTTCCGAAAAAATACGTATTGAAATCCTGTCGAACGAAATTGAAATTTGTCAATATGATAAGCTCGTAGTTTACGATGGAGGTAGGTAAACATAAGTAGTTACTATTCCCTGCAACGTTATTTTGCGGAGGATATTAAAATGCATGCGTCAAAAAGCGTTTACGGCGCACAACTCCATTAAGATTCATGGTAGACTCGCGAAAACTTGTATACATGTTGTCCTAATGGTAGTGTAGTGCCTTTTACGAAGAAAGAATTTTCAGTTTCTTTTTTTTTTATCTTTTACTGTGGAAATAAATATCCAAAATTACAAAATTCACCAAATCCTATCGTTTTTGTACATTCTATATATTACTTCATGTACGTCATTCGTTTGCAACGTCACAGAAGTAAAAGTGTAACAGTAGTTTGCCTAAATCTGTTTGACGATTTAAATTTATTATTTATAGTTGTTGTTTTATTTTAGGTAGTAGCAATGCTAACACATTACTTTCGTTGTGTGAGGGATCAGTTCCGAATGACGAATACGTGAGCTCTGCAAATAAACTGTACTTTCATTTTACCTCTGACAGTAGCATAACGTACAAAGGATTTAAAATTTTGTATGAACGTGTGTTAACAGGTAAAATACATTTTATCTCAAAACGGGAATGGCCCTATCTAATGTTTACCTATAATGGATACTATTTGCATGCACAATATTTTATGTAATAGGTTATACAATATATAGATCTAATGTAATATGCCCATAGATATGTTTAAATTAACTAGTTCATAAAAGGTTCAACTGCTTTAATAGAACATTACAATTGATTAAGGATAACTAACAGTTTAGTTCATTAACTACACGTATTTCTTCAAATAAAACACGATGTCACGATGCCACGTTACTGACATTCTTACATACATTCAACTACAGTCAGACCTGGTTTAATCAGCCAATCTATGTATGGTACAAAAGTGGCATTTTAAGACGACAGGTGGTTGCTTTATAAAGGTCAATTTGCTCTGTAAACATAGAAATGGGAAATGTCAAATGCGGCTGACTGCTTACTAGAGGTGGCCCGTTTATGCAGGTTTGGCTGTACATGTGAAATTAAATTAAGTCCATCAAGAAACGTAGCATTTTTAATGCCATGGTCAGTTTAAAGAACAAATACATGTTTATTATTCGATACATTCTGTTCATTACAGGAATGCATTTTCTTTGGTAAACTTTCATAGATATGGCCGGGTTCGATTAGCTCAGTCGGTAACGCGTTTGACTATCAATACAGGGGTCGGGAGTTCGAATCCCCGCTCGGCAACAGTCTCCGTGATGATTAATATAAGACATTGTGTTTCATTATCATTCGTCTCTCACCACTGATTCAAGTGGAAAAGTTATCAGTTACTTGCGGAGACGCAGTGTGATCGAGTACTGGTTCACCTTTCACGATCCCAGGAAACAGTAGTTAGGTTAACTGATCGTCTGTTAGCCGTCGATGGCATAAAAAATGACTAAATAGTCAATCAATCAATCAATCATGTGATATGGCGTTACATGTGCAAAACCAGTGAAAGGGGTTCGCGAACGCTTTGTTGTTTTTTACATGAGAGCTTTTATCTCGTGAACGTTAAATAAATGTTCATACCTTACATTTATATTGTTATTTAACTAATTCTACACAAATCCTAGCATCTTTACTAACATATAATTTGGGATTAAGGTGATAACAGTAACAGTAAAGGTTTAGCACTGGTACAATTTCTTATCGATTATTGGAACATGATTAATGCGCTTTTGCGCCTTCATGTTTCATATAGGCTCTACTTGTATCATCTTAGTGCTCCGAGGAATCGTTTTATGGTTTGTGACGTTTTCTGACGTCATACTTTATCGTGACATCTCAGAATACTTTTTTATTGCGATATATTTGTCCGGAGTTCGATTTCATCAGTATGCGTTTGCACCAGGGTGTAATAAATCTATTTTTTATTTCAACCTAGTGTAAATTAAAGTGTCACTTCCGGTTCATCGGTCGGTGTTTTCTGTGTATAACTCGGCTCTCGCACGTAAAATGCCGAGCCATTTTTCTGAGTAATGTAATGAAGAGAATCTTACATTCGTGCTGCTCATTTGTAATTGAATTTATTAAATCGTTGTCATAATTATATTTTTTGTCAACTTGTCTAATAAATTTACTAAAAATGAGCACTCATATAAGATATGAGCCGCAAAAATATGTATATGTTCGATGACGAAATGGCGTCGAGAATGTTTTTGTTGTTGTTGCTACTGCTGCTGCTGCTGCTGCTGCTGGATGGTTTCATCAATGTTTCAGTCATATTGCGACGGTGTTTACATCAGACAGCATTCTAAGCGCTGCCACACTGGAGTATCATGCGGCAGACACATGGTATGATACCCCATCCAGTCACATTATATACTCACACCGGGCCGACCAAACCTAGAACTATCCTCTAAATGCTGAGCACCAAGCGAGGAAACTTCTTGTACCATTTTTCTAGTCTTTGATATGATTCGGCCAGGGATGGGACCCACGACCTTCCGCATGCGAGGCGGACGCAAGCTCTAACAATAGACCCAGCTGCGTTCGTCACGAGTGTAAATATTATTATAGATAATTACAAATAGTTCTTTTGCAAAAAATGAGTATTTAATATTTGTAGAAATAAAAGATGACTTTATCAAAATGGAATATTTGTTTCAGGTTGCCATGACCCCACGCCTCTGAATGGTCTCGTATCAAGCACAGACTTCAGTTTTGGAGCACAAGTGACTGTTTCATGTAGCGAAGGATTCTTTATTAACGGCTATTCGTCAATAACTTGTCAAACTGATGGAACTTGGACAGATTCACCCACCTGTGTCCTAGTAGGTAAGCAGCTTTAGATTTTTGCTTGTGATATTAAATCAACTCTATCAGGAGGTCACGCTAATAGTAACGATGTTAATCTGGGACGTAGCTTCCTGTAGGCACTGTAGGCACGTGCCAACACTTAAATTGTCTTAGAAATAGAAAAAAAAATGCTAAAAATACAATTCAAATCGGACCCCTAGGGGGTAATCTATAAACATTGTTACACCTGTTGTATGAAAATAGTAGCCACTTGATACCATCAAACAGAAGGTTACTTCATTTTTCCCTTTATCAAAGTGAGCAATTTTAATTTATTTGGTTATAAAATAATGAATTCAGTGTTAATATTAAAGATAACCAGGCCCCTAAAAACATAAGAAATATCCGCCAACACGCACCTAGGACAGTCTAACTGAAAAACAATTTAAGGGGAGCATGCCCCCCCCGGACCCCACTACACCTGTGCCTACACATTGTTTTCAGCCAAGTTACGCGCCTGGTAATAATTATTAATTATTAATTAACTATTAATTAAATAACAACTAATTGCGTTACTACCACTTCTATCACTACTACTACTACTACTACTACTACTACTAGTACTACTACTACTACTACTACTACTACTACTACTATTACTACCACTACTACAACCACTACTACTACTACTACTACTACTACTACTACTACTATTACACTACTACTACTTCTACTACTTCTACTACCACTTCTACTACTACTACTACTACTACTACTACTACTACTACTACTACTACTACTACACTACTACTACTTCTACTACTACTACTACCACTTCCACTTCTACTACTACTACTACTGCTACTACTACTACTACCACCACCACTACTACTACTACTACTACTGCTACTACTACTACTACTACCACTACTACTTCTACCACTACAACTACTACTACTACTACTACTACTACTACTACACTACTTCTACTACCACTACTTCTACTACTACCTATTACTACTACTACTACTACTACTTCTTCTTCTACTACTACTACTACACTACTACTACTTCTACTACTACTACTACTTCTTCTACTACTACTACTACTACTACTACTACTACTACTACTACTACTACTACTACTACTACTACTACATGTATTAGTGCTACCATTACTACTTTTACTACTAATACTATTATTACTACTACTATTCATGCAAAAATATAACTGAACACATTTTAAGCATTTCTAAGAAGTGTACATCAAATAAACATGTTGACCTGTCATGGATTAAGTACTAATTGCGTCAAGTGCAGGATCTGTAAAAAAAAAAGCGGTGTTTAAAGACGAAATCACGTTCAGTTTCTCGCAAGATAAACGGTATTAACTACCCACCTGTATGTATGAATAATCATATTATTACAAAACTAAAACATCTCAAACACCTTGGCATTTGTTAATTCAACAATATCATTGAATGAACATATCGATTATACAAAAAGAAAGGCTTGGAAAAGAATAAACATCATGTAAAAATCTTAAACATCGTCACGATAGCGTGTCTATTGAAACCATTTCATAATATGGAGATATATTCAGCAGGAGACGAAAATGTTAAAACGAGTTCGATGAAATACAAAATGAAGCTGCTATAATTGTATCTACACTAGTATCTATTGCAAATCAATATATTGAAACCGGTTTGGGAAACACTTTGAAATCGGAGACGTAAACATAACTGGTTTTATTTTATAAAATGAAAAACCACCTTACTCCTGATTTTGCATCTAATCTGGTTCCTGGTCTTGCTGGTGAAAGTTTAAGGTACAATCTTAGAAATTCAATACAATTCTACAGTCATCTATACGAGAAGTATTTTAACTTTGATGAAAAAAGCAAACAATTCCAGCATGCGAGACTCCGCACCAGTTGTAGTTCTCTCAATAAAAATATGTTTTTCAAAATCTCTGTGCTCTTGTGGTGATATATAAAACACTGAATGCTTTTTTTTCCATTGTAATAAATACAGAGTCGCGAGGCAAATGCTTTCCAACGCATTGTGTGACTTGAACAATATAAACTTTAATTACCTTTGCTTTGAAGAATTCATTTTGACATTGAGACTGTATTCAAATTTTCGATACACTACCTATAGTTCTTTTATAAAAACACGAAATTGTTGTGAGGATTATCGTTATCGCCTTTTTCCCTCCACCCTTTCTTACCCCATCATTTTTTTCAAATTCAAAACAACTACTAGTATCGCATATATATCACTCAGTAAAACAGGTCATTGTATCCACATATTTCTATTTCATTGTCGCATGTTTCACATTATATGTATAAATAAGTTTTTATAAGCCGTATACTTACGTTTTTATCAGATTAATTTTGTTCACCAATGCTTTGTTAACACATGGTATATAAATCGAGAAATAAAATATGTTAAAACTAAATGACCGATGCTTTAGTTAATACTAATTTTTATTTAAGCTCGATTGTGATGAAAGCTCAGAGCTTATATGAACCGCTCTCGAGTCTGCTTCCTTGGTATAACCAGTACTGGGTGTTGTTTTATAAGAGGTATCGGGTCGACCAGGGGGGTCAAACCCGCAACCTCTGACGTGAGCGGCCAAAACTCTATCTATTACACTTAAAATTTGCTATACATGTTCATTTCATAAAAGTAAACCATACTACAGCATTTGGTATGTTATTGTGCAAATCAGTCAGTCGGTTTATTAATGAAGTAATGTCAATAATATCCATTATTAGAATGTGGCACACCAATAGCAAGGAATGGCTTGGTAACTGGATCAAATTTCACTTTCGGATCAACAGTGACGATATCCTGTGATATTGGGTATACTATCAAAGGACAATCTACGATAAAATGTCTGTCAGATGCAAGCTGGAGTGAGTCTCCCAGTTGCGACCCCATTGGTAAGTACATATATATTATATATATATATATATCATATTACCAGCAAATGTGTTGTGTTATTTTGCTTGGTAGTGCCACCTTTAATTGCAATGCCATGTATTATGATGTGACGATAGTTCAAGAGCGAGGTTCAGTTTACCAATTAACCAGGCTTTAGTTCCCCGGTGACGTATGTGGCTTTACTTTACACATATTTTATTGCTTTTTGGTATACATTTAGTAGCAAAAGGATTGGGCTATAAGTTATCCAACATTAAAATCAGCCCTTCCCATCAACAAATTATTTACAAAAAACAATCAACATGCAAATAAAACATATTCATATATGAAACAAGAAGAAAAAATGAAAGAGGATACATTGTTTAAATAAACGCTTCCGATGCTGACCTCAAATGAGAGGCTCCATCGTGAGATAAGTACTAAAACTTAATAAGATCTATTGTTTAGTGTTTTTAAAATAATTATTAAATACAACAGTTTTTTCGCTACTGACCGTTGAAAGGCCCTGTCGTCACTTCTTCTTGCATATAATGTTCTTATTGTAATTTATCTGACACGGGCTGTCAATCAAACAAATTGATAATCCAATCAGCGATCGATATTGGTTGCCATACTGTCATTTCCCTTAGACAAGCGAACCGCCTCTAAGTAAACACTACATTGTATTTACTTGTACAAAAATCGCCACGTGGTCAATGAGCGGAGCCTTCACGTGGTCAGTGGGCGGAGCGATAGTCGCTCTCGAGTCAGGTAATTTGTGTTCCTGCTGCTGTGATGGACGTGTCTGCTACGTCCCCTGCCGATGATATGTTTTTCTTATTTTAGACCTAGAGCTATAATTTCAATGAATTATCAATGTGTGCAATCATGTATATACTTAAAGGTTAAAGAAACATCGGGTTAAGACTCATATTATCAAACTAGTGTAAGCGGTAATTACAGTTTTAGGCATATTACTACCATTGGAAACAGAATATACTTCCGTGGGGAAGTCGCATAATGGTGGTTATAAGTAATCCTTGTTTTTTCTTTTTCTTTAAAAATGCATGTTCCTTATTTAATTAGAATATGATTATTGACGTATTTTGAACATTTTGTCGGATTGTCATGTTTGAATTATGAATTTTAAAAAAAAAATTGATACCTGGAAATTGGTGTGTGAATACATAAACAGAAAAGACATCTCCTATATGACACATGGTCCTTACTTTTCTCATCATATTTTGATAATGCAGAGGTTGACAAATAATAAAATATAAGTTTTACTGCTTTCACTTGGGTCTCTTTATGAATGGCAAACCGTCAAACTTTAATTATTTACTATATAATAAAGAACAAAAATCAATGGAGGGCTTACACCTTTTAGAATATGTATGTAAATGTTTTTTATAATGATCTTTGTAAATAATAGTGATCATATTAACAAAATCATTCACGAAATACCTTAACATACATATACTAAGACTGTAATTATCGCTTACAATAGATCGCTTACAGTACATTGATAAAGTGGCTGTGAAATCCATAAGGCGTTTCTTTATCATTTCAGTTTATATATGTATCCAGCCTTTAGAACTATGGTGGCAGCCATATTGAACCCTCGATGGACTTTTTCATTGATATTTCCCCAGTAATATTTACTAACCTTTTTTCAGATTGCGGATCTCCGATTCCTAACAACGGATCAGCCATAGGTAATGTGACTACATATGGAGAGATCATGATGGTCGCATGTGACCCAGGCAATGTAATTAAAGGGTCCTCTACAATAGTGTGCCAGTCTGATGGATCTTGGAACGACACAACTACATGTGAATATGTTGGTATGTAACCTGTGACTAGTCACGTGCAATAACTAGTAAAACGTTTTTACTTTTTTGTTGGTGTGTGGGGAGAGGGAAACTGTTTTGTGGCACATCGCCATTTCTGTCACAATAAAGGTTATCTATATGTGTATGTATGTATTGATATTGTAACAACAAGTGTTATTGGTGCAGCTAAAGCTCAGTTGCATACACATGCATCTGATTAGAAACACCGTCCTTCCGCAAGTAACTAGCAAAACATTCACATAGAATGTTAGGATCGAGCTGGACTCAACATCACGACTTGCATGAGACCACTAAGTCACGGTGATATTTTTGCTACTTATTGTTCAGATCTGGTGAACGCTGTTGTCAGGTTTTCTCTATGCATTTGCTGTGCTTTGTATGATAATTAGACTTCAGCCGTGTTTTATACCAAAGGCATAACCCTGCTTATGTCGTCGTGTCCAAACTTTGCAGTGTTGATCAGCGCCAAAATGAGCATACGCCGACAGGGACTACTTTTTGTTTCTCCAATTTCACTTTTTTCGGGTATTGTATATATATTTACGCCAAAGGCATGGTCTTGTTTATGATGTCGTGATCAAGCTTTGCAGTGTTGATCACCGCCAAAATGAGCATACGCGACAGGGACTACTTTTTGTTTTTCCAATTTCACTTTTTTCGTGTATTGTATATATATTTACGCCAAAGGCATGGTCCTGTTTATGACGTCGTGATCCAGCTTTGCAGTGTTGATCACCGCCAAAATGATCATACGCGACAGGGACTACTTTTTTCCTCGACTTTCATTTGTTTAATATATTTAATGTATTAAGCAAGCTGTAAGAAACCAAACAATAAAAATATATTGTGGATATTGTAATTTTTAAAAAAAACAAGTCAAACGCTACATTAATATCAATCAAATCAGGAAGGCGTATGGATAATTATTTAATACCGGCTATCAGTATTTTCAAGTACGTTGATTTGGCTAGGCTGGGTCATAATTCATGAGATCAAATCATAGAAGGTGTTTCATCATTTTCAGTAAACTATGTACTGCGCACTTTTTCATTATTTTGTAAATCTCAAAGTGTCTCCAAATTCCAGAGTGTGTGTGTGTGGGGGGGGGGGGGGGGGGAGGGGGAAGGGGATATGTACTATTTGTAATAATATTTGATAAATATCTTGGGAGGGTCCGGGGCGTATGTCCTCTCCCTTAACCCATCCGTGTTGTTAACTACGGACATAACACCTACTGGTATCCATGATACACAAACAACCATGACTAATTACGAATGAATGAATTTATGAATGAATGAATGAATGAATGAATGAATGAATGAATGAATGAATGAATTAATTAATTAATTAATTAATTAATTGATGAACGAACGAACGAATTAATTAATATTACGGCGTACCAATACGTTATAATGGTTATATAACGTCAACATCATAAAGGATTCCAGGTTAACTCTCCGTGTTCAAAAATAGAAAATTAACAAAAATATTTGTCATAAAAACACATCAACAAAAAAGATATCAGAATGAATATGAGCAGTGTTATGCAATACTTAATTCGCCGCCTCTTATGATTTGCATGAGTCACAATGGTCCCATTTTTGTTATAACTCATTTGGCCATCTTAAACAACACAGGGATTAACAATAGAACAACAATAATGATAAAACAGCAAAAATAATAGAACAACAAACAAGATAAAACTGACATTCCCACCCTACACGTCTCCAGAGATCGACTGTGGTCCTATTCTTACCCGGAAACACGCGGTTTATGACACCTTATATATACACAACAAGACCTGTTTTAGTAATATATTAACACACGGTTTGTTTTACCTCTAATGATTCTTCTATATAAAATCATTACCAGTATGATAAAAGCAATTTTAAGAAAGTATGGATTTATAAAGTTAATATCGATTTGTAATGTTAATATCGATTTGTAATGTTAATATCGATTCATAATGTTAATATCGATTTGTAATGTTAATATCGATTTGTAATGTTAATATCAATTGATAATGTTAATATCGATTTGTAATGTTAATATCAATTCATAATGTTAATATCGATTTATAATGTTAATATCGATTTGTAATGTTAATATCGATTTGTAATGTTCATATCAATTCATAATGTTAATATCGATTTGTAATGTTAATATCAATTCATAATGTTAATATCGATTTGTAATGTTAATATCGATTTATAATGTTAATCATATTTTCGAAACTGACATTACACACTAGTTTTATTACAAAATGAAATTAATGATTGTTCATATAGTTTCAAATAGTAGCAATTGGAGATTAATATTTTGATATTGATGTGTGTTCATTATCTACGAGTGCCCATTTAACCTTTAACATTCATATATTTTAAAATATCAAAACAAACATAATGACCGATACACAACAGCGACACATGAGTACGTTGATTAGTCAGTTGCTTCAGCGGAAGTTGAATGTCGTCACAGTTAGATATAGATGAATTGCAATGCTATGAATTGTGGGACAGGAGGGGAAACCCATGCTTTTACATTAGGGTATAACAGACCTGAAGCGGGATATATCATGTACTGGGATTGACGATCAAAATGAGTACAACAACAGTTCACGTAATGATTCAATAATAAAAGGATGAAAAAATAAATAATGACTATCCTAACAATACAAGCAATAATGTTGCATTCAAAACATTTATTTTGTTAATCGCCTGTTCTCCCTTACGGTTCAGTGATTGGTTCTGCATTTACTTTCGGACGGAGAGTTGTTGGATATATCATGTGATCTGGAGTAGTTTCGATGATAACTTGTCAATCTTACGAAGCTTATAACACTAGCTTGGGAGGATTTGTTCTTACGGAGTCTTATATAATACCATCATATTACATGTGCATGCGTTCATAAAACATACACGCATGTTTTAGATGTCTGATTGTAGAAGTGTACATGAAGTAAGCAATTGTAATCTGTTCGTACTAAGAGTGTGATTGAATCCATACGCCATGTTGGTTCTATATATGGATAGCTTTTGTGTAGTTCGCATCAACGTTCGCTGCTTTGCTTTGTTCTCTTCGACGTATGTACCTGTATTTAGCAAAGTTTCAATATTCTAACAGTAAAGCTTCATAGAAATCAACAGACAGAATGGACAAGACAAAAACATATCCGGCAATTATGACATATCAGTTTCAATATTTAGATTGTGGATCCCCAGTTCCAGCTCACGGTTCTATGACTGAAACATTGACTCATTTCGGAGAGTTGGTGAATATATCATGTGACCCAGGATATGTAATAAATGGATCTCCTACAATAACATGTCAATCAGATGGAACCTGGAATAACACACCAACGTGTGAGCCTATTGGTACGACTTCAGATTCATTCTCATTTTATGTATATTAATTAATGATAAGTATGCTATAAAAGAATATAAATAACCGAATAGAACGAGTCCCAGAAAAAAATTTGTTTGTTTTATCAATACTGCTCGACTTAAGTATTATTTTGATTTCAAACAGTACGATCAATATTTAATTAACTCCTTGACTCCAAAGACCAGAAATAACACCAACAGCTGAGTCAAAGTAATGATCTATATTTACTAAAAATGCCTATATGAAATATATATATATATGTCTTTGGTGTACAATAAAAAGGGTCATATTGTAGAAGTTGGCATGGAATAAAGCAACACACGTGTTTTATCATTTTTGTGTTTATCCTTTGAAAAGCACTATGATACCAATATATTGTTTCAGTAGCTTAAAGATTAAAATACACATCGGCATGTTGTTTTCCTATTGAATTGATATAACGTGTAATAAGTTGCCAATAAAGTTTTGCAATTATATAAAAGTATATGAACATGCCGATAAATACGAAAATTATTTTAAATATAATGTCGAAGTATCAATATTCAGATTGTGGATCTCCGGTTTCTCCTCACGCTTCAACAACTGGTTCTTTATTTACTTTCGGGGAGTTGGTGGAGATATCATGTGCCATAGGATATGTCATAAGTGGATCTTCTACAATGACATGTCAGTCTGATGGAAGGTGGAATAACACACCAACGTGTGACCTTATTGGTATGAAACTAAATGTGTTAGATATGCGAAGTCAATAGTATACGTGCTCAAAATATACCAGCTTTTAACTGATACATTTTTTAAAAAATCTGATATAAAAATGTAAATTAATTAAGGTTTATTTAAGAGAGTTAATTTCTCGTGGATGCATCATTATATTTATTTCCTATCTGAGTTCAACTTCTTCTCACCACGTGTTAAATTAAAACTTCATATAACATAGACATGAAAGCAAAAGTGACCACAACATTAGAACAACATAGTGCAGTGTAATATTTAAACATTCAGATTGTGGGTCTCCGGTTCCTTCTCATGGTTCAATCTCTGGTTCTGAGTTTACTTTCGGGGAGTTGGTGGAGATAACATGTGCCATAGGATTTGTCATAAGTGGATCTTCTACAATAACATGTCAGTCTGATGGAAGGTGGAATAACACACCTACGTGTGACCCTATTGGTATGAAACTAAATGTGTTAGATAAGTAAAGTCAAACGTATACCAGCTCAAAATAAACCAGCTTTCAACACATACATTTTTTAAAAAATCTGATATAAAAATGTAAAGGAATTAAGGTTTATTTAAGAGAGTTAATTTCTCGTGGATGCATCATTATAGCTATTTCCTATCTGAGTTCAACTTCTTCTCACCACGTGTTAAATAAATCTTCATATAACATAGACGTGCAAGCTAAAGTGACCACAACATTAGAACAACATAGTGTAGTGTAATATTTAAACATTCAGATTGTGGGTCTCCGGTTCCTCCTCACGGTTCAACCTCTGGTTCTGAGTTTACTTTCGGGGAGTTGGTGGAGATAACATGTGCCATAGGATATGTCATGAATGGATCCTCTACAATAACATGTCAGTCTGATGGAAGGTGGAATAACACACCTACGTGTGACTCTATTGGTATGAAACTAAATGTGTTAGTTTGGTGAAGTCAAAAGTAAACCAGCTCAAAATAAACCAGCTTTCAACTCATAAATTTTTTTTAAAAAAATCTGATATAAAAATGTAAAGTGATTAAGGTACTTTAATAGAGTTAATTTCTCACTTGATGCATCATTATATCTATTACTTATCTGAGTTCAACTTCTTCTCACCACGTGTTAAATAAATCTTCGTTTAACATAGACGTGCAAGCAAAACTGAACATAACATTAGAACAAACGTAGTGTACTATTTAAACATTCAGATTGTGGGTCTCCTATTCCTTATCACGGTTCAGCAACTGGTTCTGTATTTACTTTCGGGGAGTTGGTGGAGATATCATGTGCCATAGGATATGTCTTAAAGGGAACTTCTACACTAACATGTCAGTCTGATGGAAGGTGGAATAACACACCTACGTGTGACCCTATTGTTATGAAACTAAATGTGTTAGTTTAGTGAAGTCAAAAGTAAACCAGCTCAAAATAAACCAGCTTTCAACTCATAATTTTTTTTAAAAAAATCTGATATTAAAATGTAAAGTGATTAAGGTACTTTAATAGAGTTAATTTCTCACTTGATGCATCATTTTATCTATTACTTATCTGAGTTCAACTTTTTCTCACCACGTGTTAAATAAATCTTCGTTTAACATAGACGTGCAAGCAAAACTGAACATAACATTAGAACAAACGTAGTGTACTATTTAAACATTCAGATTGCGGGTCTCCTATTCCTAATCACGGTTCAGCAACTGGTTCTGTATTTACTTTCGGGGAGTTGGTGGAGATATCATGTGCCATAGGATATGTCTTAAAGGGAACTTCTACACTAACATGTCAGTCTGATGGAAGGTGGAATAACACACCTACGTGTGACCCTATTGGTATGGAACTAGATTTGTTAGATAAGTGAAGTCAAAAGTATCCAGGCTTAAGTTACACCAGCTTGTATCTCATACATATTTTTAAAAAAAGCCGATATATAAATGAGAAATGATTAAGGTATCTGAGTGATCTACTGTTCTCCTTGATACAGCATTATAATTATTACGTTTTTGAATTCAACTTCTACTCACCACGTGTAAAAGTAATCTTGTAATAGATAGAGATCATGGATGCGTTTCACAAAAATACAAATAAATCATCGTAAATGTAAACCATACTTTTAATATTCATCAAAATGAAACCAAAATTACTAAAACCATGTAGAAAATGATATATTTTCTGGAAATACAATCATTTTAAATGTCGATCAAAATATAAATAAGCAAGATGAAATTGTCAAATTGGTTTACGGCGATTTTTATCGTATTATTTTTGTGTGAAACGGAGCCCAGATGTCAGCAATAATTAGAATGAAAGAAGCCAACTAAACTGGCTGTATAAATAGTGTTTTATTCAAATGCTCCGGTTTCTTCTCGTGGTTCAACAATTGGTTCTGCAGATACTTTCGGAGAGTTGGCCGATATATTATGTGATCCAGGATATGTCATAAATGAATCTTCTACAATAACTTGTCAGTCTGAAGGGACTTGGAAAAATAACAGCAACTTTTAACCCTATTGGTATGGCTTCAGATTTGTTCACACATCGTCATATACGAGGGGTGTTCGAAATGATTTGCGTATTTGCCCTCTTACCATTGATAACTAACTAAACTGCTAATGCCTTCTTTTCATATCCCCGAAGTACTCTCCTCGGTTAGAAATACATAATTTTAGTATGTGGATCCATTTTCGGAAAGCGTCTCGGTAGGCTGATTGGGGTATACTAGGAAGGCACTGGTTTATGTCGAACCAAGAGCCTGCCGTGATCCATAATTACGACCAGAGAGGATTTTTTTTTAATTTGGGAAAGAGAAAGAAGGTCTGCGGAATAAGGATGTGTGTGGTAGCACTGTAACTTTCTCAGACTTCAAAAAAATCCGATACAAGGACAAATGTGTTGGCTGGAGTAATGTCATGCAATGGGCGAACATGTTTGAATCAAGTGACTGGGCGACGTTTTTCGTAGACCTTTTTCAGCTTTTTTAGTACCACATCACAATAGTACCTTCCACCCACACTTTTACCCTTGTTTACCGGTACCTGTATTGCTAAACCTTCAAAGGAGAAGAAAATTGCATAAAGAATCTTCTTTACACTCAAGGTCCGTTTGGTATGACCAGCTTTCTGCAATGTTTTGTTACCGTATAATGTTCTCAACCTTTCGCAATGGTTAGAAAAGGTGAACCTAAGTTTCGTCACCAAGAACAAACTTTGCAAATTGCCAATGGTTATATTCAAGGAACATTTTAAGCAGTTTTTAGCAGTTTCAACATGTGCCTTCTTTTGGTCGTAAATCAAAATGTAGAGTACCCTACTAGCAGTTATTTCCCAAACGTTAATGATTTTTCACAGAACGAAATGAACTGAAGATAGTGACACGCCAGCAATGCGTGCTATATCACGCACATATCGTGCATCATTTCGAACAATTTCTCTAATTTTAGACAAGATATTCTTACTCCTTACATGTTGCTGTCTTTGCCCGATCAGATTTTGCTGCATTTTTAACATACTCTACACCTGATTCAGATTTATGTTTCTATCTACGAACTATCTCATAAGAGTTTCGTCAACTCAATAACTCTGTGCTATTTCATCAAAAAAAAATTTCAAAAAATAACCAAGTTTATTACAAACTCAGATATAAGTCCGAATTGCTTCAATATTTGCTACTTGTTTCCCAGCAACTGGTTCTGAGTTTACTTTCGGAGAGTTTGGTAGAGTGGGGGGGGGGATGTTATCATGTGATATGATTTCAATGGATTTTCTACAATAACATGTCAATCTAATGGAAGATAGAATAATACATCAACGTGTGACCGTGTTGGTATGATACAAAATTGTTAAATTAGCGTCAATAAATGAAATTCACTTTGTACCAGAGCAAAATATACAGCTTTTATCTCATACAGTACTTTATTTTAGAAATAGCTGTTATAAAATAAACATTGAATGAAACTTTTAAAATTAATAAAGGTTACCTTGATGCATTATTATATTTCTACATATTTGCACTTCACTGTTTCTAATCAGGTGTTGAATATATCCTCGTACACCATGGACGTTCAGTCATCAATAATGATTAGAATAAAAGAAACAGATTAAACTGAATGTTACAAAAGCATAAACAATAATGTCATATTTAAATATTCAGATTGTGGGTCTCCGATTCCTAATCACGGTTCAACAAATGAGTCTAAGTTTACTTTTGGGGAGTTGGTGGAGATATCCTGTGATCTAAGATATGTTATAAATGATCCTTCTACAATAACTTGTCAGTCTGATGAAACTTGGAATAACACAACAGCTTGTTACCCTGTCGGTATGGCTTCAGATTCATTAATATTTAGTCGTATATAATAGCATTTGAAATGTAGGTAAATATTAAGCAAAATAGCATGTTTGGTGCACTTTAGAAACTGTAAGATATTAGAAGTGTCCATAACTCAAGTATTTGATCACAGTTAATGTTAATCCTCTGTAAACACTACGTTACCTTTATGCAGTTTAGTTTTAAATTACATTTGAAGTGTATATCAACATTAAAAAATTTCATAACCAGTCAGTTGTTAGAATTTGTGTCTAACAAAATCAAGGCCTATTGGGATGAATAGAACATGAAATACCAGGTTTACGTAAATTTTATGCGGACGTTTTGATATTCAGATTGCGGAGCTCCTGTTCCTCCTCACGGTTCAACAACTGGTTCTGTATTTACTTTCGGGGAGTTGGTGGAGATTTCATGTGACCCAGGATACATTATAAATGGATCTTCTACAATAACTTGTCAATCTGACGGGAGGTGGAATTATACACCTACGTGTGGCCCTATCGGTACGGAAAACGATTTGTAAAATAAGTGTCAATAAATGATCCCAAATTGATACAATGTGTAAATGTATCATTTAAAAATATGTCATACTAAAATTGTTTCAAGAAAAGTCGACACGACACTTAACATGTTATTATAGTTTAGCTACTAAGAGAAACTTTTCCTTTACTCATTTTATTTATAACATTATATATCTATTTACATTCCTCTTTTTTTCATACGTGTTAAATAATTCAGCTATCAATAATAACTAGTATATAGAAAAGAAATCGAAACTGGTCATAACAACAGTGCGACAAGTTTAATATTTAAATATTCAGATTGCGGGTCTCCGGTTCCAGATCACAGTTCAACAACTGGTTCTAAGTTTACTTTCGGAGAGTTGTTGGATATATCATGTGAACCAGGATATGTTATAAATGGCACTTCTACAATAACCTGCCAGTCTGATGGAAGGTGGAATAACACACCAACATGTGACCCTATTGGTATGGAACTAGATTTGTTTGATAACTACCAATAAATGAAATCAAATATACACCAGCACAAACTGTACAGACTTTATACTATAATATCATACCACAGTCGTTATAAAATATGAGAAGTGATAGTTTTTAAGTGTATAGTTGCACTCCACTACTTCTTAGCATGCGTCTAAAAACTCGTATACAACAAATGTAAACTATTAGCATTAATTCGAATAAAATAAGACAAATGAAATGACTGTAACAACAGCACAACAATTATGTAATAATTAAATATTCAGATTGTGGTTCCCCGATTCCTCTTCATGGTTCAACAACTGGTTCTAAGTTTACTTTCGGAGAGTTGGCGGAGATATCATGTGATCCAGGATATGTTATAAATGTATCTTCTACAATAACGTGTCAGTCTGATGGAAGGTGGAATAATACACCGGCATGTGACCCTATTGGTATGGCTTCAGATTCGTATATATAAATATATATGTAGTTACATTATACTTGGAATGCTTGCATAAACATGAAGCCTATTAGCATGTTTGGTGTACACTAGAAACCATAAGAATGTTGAAAAGTACATAGAATTCAGCACTTGGCGTGTGGCAGAGTTTAACTTGATCTTGTACATGCGTTGTACTACCTTGAATTTCATAGTTTTCCTTTAGATTAATATTGTAATGCACATCTCTACGTTAAGTCTTTTTCCTTATCAGTAAGTTGTTGAAAGTTGTATCTTACAAAGTCAAAATATGATTGCTATCATGTTTTACATTCGTATAAAACTATAAGAACAAACAAAAAAAATAGAAGAGAAAATATGAGGAGTAATTTAAATGTAATGTGTACGTTTCAATATTCAGATTGTGGATCTCCAGTTCCTGCTCACGGTTCAACAAATGGTTTTGAGTTTACTTTTGGAAAGTTTGCAGTGATATCATGTGACCCAGGATACATTATAAATGGATCTTCTCCAATAACGTGTCAGTCTAATGGAAGATGGAATAACACACCTGCATGTGACCCTATTGGTATGGCTTGCGATTCGTTATTAGTTATTTGTAGTCGCACTACACTTGGAATGCTACTTGCATATACATGATATCTATTTTCATGGTTGAAACTGTCAGTTTGTAGAAAAACACAAAACAATAAGCATTTAGCGTGTGCTCATAGTTAAAGTACCACATCAATATAGTACCTTCCACCCACACTTTTACCCTTGTACCAGTATTGCTAAACCTTCAACAGAGAACAAAATTGCATAAAGAATCTTCTTTACACTCAAGGTCCGTTTGGAATGACCAGCCTTCTGCAATGTTAGGTTACCAATATTACCAATATATTGTTCTCAACCTTTCGCACTGGTTAGAAAAAATGAACCTAGGTTTCGTCACCAAGGACAAACTTCGCAAATTGCCATTGGTTATATTCAGGAAACATTTTAAGCAGTTTTTTATCAGTTTCAACATGTGCCTTATTTTGGTTGTAAGCCAAACTGGAGGGTACCCTACTAGCAGTTATTTCCCCAACTTTTATGATTTTTCACTGAACGAAATAAACTGAAGATAGTGACATGCCAGCAATTCGTGCAATATCACGCACATTATATCGCACATCATTTCGAACAATTTCTCTAATTTTAGACACGATTTCCTTACATGTTGCTGTCTTTGCCCGATCAGATTTAGCTGCATTTTTAACATACTCTACACCTGATTCAGATTTATGTTTCCATCTACGAACTATCTCATAAGAGTTTCGTCGACTCAATAACTCCGTGTAGTTTCATCAAAAATATTTTTAAAAAAACAATCGAGTTTATTACAAACTTAGATATTAGTCCGAACTGCTTCATTATTTGCTACTTGTTTCCCAATAACTGGTTCTGAGTTTACTTTCGGAGAGTTTGGTTGGGGTGGGGTTATCATGTAATTTTGGATATGATTTAAATGGATCTTCTACAATCACGTGTCAATCTAATGGAAGATAGAATAATACACCAACGTGTGACCCTGTTCGTATGATACAAAATTTGTTAAATTGGCGTCAATAAGTGAAATTCAATTTGTACCAGAGCAAAATATACTGCTATTATCTCATAAAGTTTGTTTTTTAAATAGCTGTTATTAAATAAACATTGAATGAAACTTAAAATTAATAAATGTTACATGATGCATTATTATATTTTTACATTTTGCACTCCACTGTTTATAATCACGTGTTGAATATATCATCGTACACCATGGACGTTCAGTCATCAATAATGATTAGAATAAAAGAAAGCAGCAGAACTGAATGTTACAACAGCATAAACAATAGTGTCATATTTAAATATTCAGATTGTGGGTCTCCGATTCCTAATCACGGTTCAACAACTGGTTCTAAGTTTACTTTTGGGAGTTGGTGGAGATATCCTGTGATATAGGATATGTTATAAATGGACCTTCTACAATAACTTGTCAGTCTGACGGAAGTTGGGATAACACAACAGCTTGTGACGCTGTCGGTATGGCTTCAGATTCATTAATATTTAGTCGTATATAATAGCATTTGAAATACAGGTAAATATTAAGCATAATAGCATGTTTGGAGCACTTTAGAAACTGTTAGATATTAGAAGTGTTCATGATCTCAAGTATTTGATCACAGTTAATGCTAATCCTCTGTAAACACTACGTTACCTTTATGCAGTTAAGTTTATTATTTGAAGTGTATATCAACATTAAAACAAATTCATAACCAGTCAGTTGTTAGAATTTGTGTCTAACAAAATCAAGGCCTATTGGGATGAATAGAACATGAAATACCAGGTTTACGTAAATTTTATGCGAAAGTTTTGATATTCAGATTGCGGATCTCCTGTTCCTTCTCACGGTTCAACAACTGATTCTGTATTTACTTTCGGAGAGTTGGTAGAGATTTCATGTGACCCAGGATACATTATAAATGGATCTTCTACAATAACTTGTCAATCTGACGGGAGGTGGAATAATACACCTACGTGTGGCCCTATCGGTACGGAGAACGATTTATAAAATAAGCGTCAATAAATGAACCCAAACTGATACAATGTGTAAATGTATCATTTAAAAATATGTCATACTAAAATAGTTTCAAGAAAAGTCGACACGACACTTAACATGTTATTATAGTTTAGCTACTAAGAGAAACTTTTCCTTTACTCATTTTATTTATAACATAATATATTTATTTACATTCCACTTCTTTTCATACGTGTTAAATAAATCAGCTATCAATAATAACTAGTATATAGAAAAGATATTGAAACTGGTCATAACAACAGTGCGACAATAGTGTAATATTTAAACATTCAGATTGCGGGTCTCCGGTTCCTAATCACGGTTCAACAACTGGTTCTAAGTTTACTTTCGGAGAGTTGGTGGAGATATCATGTGAACCAGAATATGTTATAAATGGATCTTCTACAATAACTTGTCAGTCTGATGGAAGGTGGAATAATACACCGGCATGTGACCCTGTTGGTATGGCTTCAGATTCGTATATATATATATGTGTGTGTGTGTAGTTACATTATACTTGGAATGCTTGCATAAACATGAAGACTATTAGCATGTTTGGTGTATACTAGAAACCATAAGATCGTTGAAAAGTACATAGAATTCAGCACTTGGCGTGTGGCAGAGTTTAACTTGATCTTGTACATGCGTTGTACTACCTTCATAGTTTTCCTTTAGATTAATATTGTAATGCACAACTCTACGTTAAGTCTTTTTCCTTATCAGTAAGTTGTTGAAAGTTGTATCTTACAAAGTCAAAACATGATTGTTATAATGTTTTATATACGTATAAAACTATAAGAACACACACAAAAAAGAGAAGAGAAATATTATGAGTAATTTAAATGTAATATGTACGTTTCAATATTCAGATTGTGGATCTCCGGTTCCTGCTCACGGTTCAACAAATGGTTTTGAGTTTACGTTTGGAAAGTTTGCAGTGATATCATGTGACCCAGGATACATTATAAATGGATCTTCTCCAATAACGTGTCAGTCTAATGGAAGATGGAATAACACACCTGCATGTGACCCTATTGGTATGGCTTGCGATTCGTTATTATTTATTTGTAGTCGCACTACACTTGGAATGCTTCTTGCATATACATGATATCTATTTGCATGGTTGAAACTGTCAGTTTGTAGAAAAAACACATAACAATAAGCATTTAGCATGTGCTCATAGTAAAAGTACACATCAATATAGTACCTTCCACACACATTTTACCCTTGTACCAATATTGCTAACCCTTCAACAGAGAAGAAAAATTGCATAAAGAATCATCTTTACAATCAAGGTCCGTTTGGAATGACCAGCCTTCTGCAATGTTTGGTTACCCATATATTATTCTCAACCTTTCGCACTGGTTCGAAAGAATGAAACTAGGTTTCGTCACCAAGGACAAACTTCGCAAATTGCCATTGGTTATATTCAGGAGACATTTTAAGCAGTTTTTTATCAGTTTCAACATGTGCCTTATTTTGGTTGTAATTCAAACTGTAGGGTATCCTACTAGCAGTAAGTTCCCAAACTTTTATGATTTTTCACTGAAAGAAATGAACTGAAGATAGTGACACGCCAGCAATGCGTGCTATATCACGCACATTATATCGCGCATCATTTCGAACAAATTTCTCTAATTTAAGACATGATATCTTACTCCTTACATGTTGCTGTTTTTGCCCGATCAGATTTAGCTGCATTTTAACATACTCTACAAGTGATTCAAATTTTATCACATCAGACAGTTTCGTCAACTCAATAACTCCGTGTAATTTCATCAAAAAATATTTTTAAAAAAACAACCGAGTTTAGTACAAACTTAGATATAAGTCCGAACTGCTTCATTATTTGCTACTTATTTCCCAACAACTGGTTTTGAGTTTACTTGCGGAGAGTTTGGTGGGTGGGTGTTATCATGTTATTTTGGATATGATTTAAATGGATCTTCTACAATAACATGTCAATCTAATGAAAGATAGAATAATTGATCAACGTGTGACCCTGTTCGTATGATACAAAATTTGTTAAACTACTGTCAATAAATGAAAACTCAATTTGTACCAGAGCAAAATATACAGCTTTTATCTCATACAGTATTTTTTTAGAAATAACTGTTATAAAATAAACATTGAATGAAACTTAAAATTAATAAATGTTACCTTGATGCATTATTATATTTTTTACATTTTGCATTCCACTGTTTCTAATCACGTGTTGAATATATCCTCGTACACCATGGACGTTCAGTCATCTATAACGATTAGAATAAAAGAAAGCAGACAAAACTGAATGTTACAACAGCATAAACAATAGTGTCATATTTAAATATTCAGATTGTGGGTCTCCGATTCCTAATCACGGTTCAACAAATGATTCTAAGTTTACTTTTGGGGAGTTGGTGGAGATATCTGTGATCTAGGATATGTTATAAATGGACCTTCTACAATAACTTGTCAGTCTGATGGAACTTGGAATAAGACAACAGCTTGTAACCCTATCGGTATGGCTTCAGATTCATTAATATTTAGTCGTATATAATAGCATTTGAAATGTAGGTAAATATTAAGCATAATAGCATTTTTGGTGCACAATAGAAATTGTGAGATATTAGAAGTGTTTATGATATCAAGTATTTGATCATAGATAATGTTAATCTTCTGTAAACACTACGTTACCATTATGTAGTTTAGTTCATTATTTGAAGTGTATATCAACGTTATAAAATGTCATTACCAGTCAGTTGTTAGAATTTGTGTCTAACAAACTCAAGCCTTGATGGGATGAATAGAACATGAAAAACCAGGTAAACGTAATTTTAATGCGGAACTTTTGATATTCAGATTGCGGAGCTCCTGTTCCTCCTCACGGTTTAACAATTGGTTCTGTATTTACTTTCGGGGAGTTGGTAGAGATTTCATGTGACCCAGGATACATTATAAATGGATCTTCATCAATAACTTGTCAATCTGACGGGAGGTGGAATTATACACCTGCATGTGGCCCTATCGGTACGGAAAACGATTTGTAAAATAAGCGTCAATAAATGATACCAAATTGTACAATGTGTAAATGTATCATTTAAAAATATGTCATACTAAAATTGTTTCAAGAAAAGTCGACACGACACTTAACATGTTATTATAGTTTAGCTACTAGAGAAACTTTTCCTTACTCATTTTATTTATAACATAATATATCTATTTACATTCCACTTCTTTTCATACATGTTAAATAAATCAGCTATCAATAACAACTAGTATAGAAAGAAAATCGAAACTGGTCATAACAACAGTGCGACAATAGTGTAATATTTAAATATTCAGATTGCGGGTCTCCGGTTCCTAATCACGGTTCAACAACTGATCTTAAATTTACTTTCGGAGAGTTGGTGGAGATATCATGTGAACCAGGATATGCTATAATGGCTCTTCTACAATAACTTGTCAGTCCGATGGAAGGTGGAATAACACACCAACATGTGACCCTATTGGTATGGAACTATATTTATTTGATAACTACCAATAAATGAAATCAAATAAACACCAGCACAAACTGTACAGACTTTATCTTATACTATAATATCATACCACAGTCGTTATAAAATATGAGAAGTGATAGTTTTTAAGTGTATAGTTGCACTCCACTACTTCTCAGCATGCGTCTAAAAACTCGTATACAACAAACGTAAACTATTAGCAATAATTTGAATAAATTAAGACAAATGAAATGACTGTAACAACAGCACAACAACTTATTTAATAATTAAACATTCAGAATGTGGTTCCCCGATTCCTCTTCACGGTTCAACAACTGGTTCTAAGTTTACTTTCGGAGAGTTGGCGGAGATATCATGTGATCCAGGATATGTTATAAATGGATCTTCTAGAACCATAAGATCGTTGAAAAGTACATAGAATTCAGCACTTGGCGTGTGGCAGAGTTTAACTTGACCTTGTACATGCGTTGTACTACCTTCATAGTTTTCCTTTAGATTAATAAATGTAATGCACATCTTTACGTTTAGTCTTTTTCCTTATCAGTAAGTTCTTGAAATTTGTATCTTACAAAGTCAAAACATGATTGCTATAATGTTTTACATTCGTATAAAACTATAAGAACACACACAAAAAAGAGAAGAGAAAATATGAGGAGTAATTTAAATGTAATGTGTACGTTTCAATATTCAGATTGTGGATCTCCGGTTCCTGCTCATGGTTCAACAAATGGTTTTGAGTTTACTTTTGGAAATTTTGCGGTGATATCATGTGACCCAGGATACATTATAAATGAATCTTCTCCAATAACTTGTCAGTCTAATGGAAGATGGAATAACACACCTGCATGTGACCCTATTGGTATGGCTTGCGACTCGTTATTAATTATTTGTTGTCGCACTACACTTGGAAAGCTGCTTGCATAACCATGATATCTATTTGCATGGTTGAAACTGTCAGTTTGTAGAAAAACACATAACAATAAGCATTTAGCGTGTGCTCATAGTTAAAGTTGATTATATGGATACATAATGTTTATCATTTCATTTTCCTTTAGTTTATTGATGTAATGCACATCTGCGTTTATAAATTCCTTTTTCTTATTATGAAACATTTTGAAATGTTTATCTAGCAAGTCAAAATGTGATAGCTAGAAAGGTTTTCAGAGCACGAAAATGATATAGAACGAGAACATACGAAGGGTACTTTAAATTCAATGTGGACGTTTCAATATTCAGATTGTGGAACTCCGGTTCTGCTCACGGTTCAACAACTAGTTATGAGTTCTATAGCTTTCAATAAATAAATAAAACAAAAGTTACTCTAATAACAGTACAAGCAAATTCCAGTGTTGCATTTAAATAAATAGATTGCTGATCTCCGGTTCCCAGTCACGGATCAACGACTGACTGCGTTTACTTCAGGGGGAGTTGGTGGAGATATCATGTGATTTAGGATATGTTATGAAATGGATCTTCTACAATAACGTGCCAATTTGATGGCAAGGTGGAATAATACACCAACGTGTGGCCATATTGGTATGGCTTCAGTTTCGTTCTTTCTTAGACATATATGGTTACATTTAATTTGATATGCGTTCGATTTGATCATACTTAGTCATATATTGTTATTTGTTGTTGATTATGCATGAATATATAAAGCATACTTGTTTGTTTTTAATAGACTAGAATAGTTCAGCTTGTAGAAGTGTACATGAAATATAGCAATTAGTTTTTGATTACGTCTAGTATTTGATTCTGATATACTTGCGCGTCATTATATTTCACAAAGCTAACTCTCTTTACAAATATACCTTAAGATATACATGTATATAGTATCATATGAACACGCAAATACAATAGAAGAAGAAATACAAGGAGTATTTTAAATTTAAACTCGAAGTTCCAATATTCAGATTGCGGATCTCCGGTTCCTCCCCACGGTTCAACAACTGGTTCTGAGTTTACTTTCGGAGAGTTGGCGGAGATATCATGTGAACCAGGATACATTATAAATGGATCTTCTACAGTAACGTGTCAGTCTGACGGAAGGTGGAATAACACACCAACGTGCGATCCTGTTGGTATGGAACTCGATTTGTTAAATAACCGTTAATTAGGGAAGCATGATTAGTACGAGCTCGAAATATACCGCTTTTAATTCATACTTCATTTTTTTTAAAATTGTCGATACAAAAATTCAAAGTTATTGAATGTTTATAATCTAGATAATGTTTCCCTCGATACATCATAGTGATTATATTAAGTATATATTTCCATTCCACTGCGTCTTATCACGTGTTTTAAACACCATCGTACACCATGCAAAATGATCATAGCAACCGTGCAACAAAGTGTTATATTTAAACATTCAGATTGTGGATCTCCAATTCTTAATCACAGTTCAACAAATGGTTCTGAGTTTACTTTCGGGGAGTTGGTGAAGATATCATGTGATCCAGGATTTGTTATAAATGGATCTTCTACAATAACGTGTCAGTCTGATGGAAGGTGGAATAATACACCAACGTGTGACCCTATTGGTATGGCTCAGATCCGCTCTAACTAAGTTGTATATAATTATATTTAATTGAATTGCTTCAGATTCGACCTCACTATGTCATATGTAGTTACATTGCATTTGATGTGCATTATATATAAAGCATGCTTGGATGTTTGGAGTACATTAGAATATTTCAGTTTCCTATATTGTACATGACATATAGCAATTTTGATATGTCAAGTATTTCATTCTGTGCACTCGCTATGATTTCATGTTGCCTTTCGATATTATTTTTTAAGTAGTGCCCATCCACCTTTAATTTTTTGTAGTTTCCTATCCAAAACTTTCTATTTTTGACAACTGCAATCAGTATATCAATCTTAGCAACCATCTTTTAGCAAAATCAATAATGGTATACATTTATTTAACAATTATAGCAACCAACAAATAAAATGAGATGTGTAACTTTTCAGATTGTGGATCTCCGGTTCCTGCTCACGGTTCAACGACTGACACTAAGTTTACTTTTGGAGAGTTGGTGAATATATCATGTGGTTCGGGATACGTTTATAAATGGATCTTCCACAGTAGCATGTCAGTCTGACGGGAACTGGAATAACACAGCAACTTGCAACCCTATTTGTATGTTAAATGTACTCTTGTATTATAGTCTTGTATATATAGAAATCTATTTCATGTCATAAATTAAGCAGTATCTCACAAACGTGTAAAATATTTTTTTTTATAAAGTTTTGTTTGACCAGCATCCTGTATGACGACTGTGAACGGTTACTTCGTTATTATATTATTATTTCTTGTTCATTGTTATGACGGCGCTCATTCAGTTTGTTCGAAAGTAGAATAACCTTTTAATAACGGTATCAGGGGTTTTGTATATTTCATTACAGAGTCTGCCTTTGTCTTCTTCTATCTTGTTATTGCGTTCTGTGCTTCAGATAGTGTTTTATAACATGTATCATATCACTTATATCTGCATATGTATGTATATGAGTATAAATATGAAGCAACATTATTACTTTTACTTCGATATTCAGTGTGTGCACCTCTAACGGTTCCTCCTCACGGTTCTACATCTTCGTCTATGGTTTCTTACGGGGAGTTGGTGGAAATATCATGTAACCCGGGATATGTAATAAATGGATCTGAGTCGATGAAATGTCAGTCTGATGGAACTTGGAATGAAACAACAACTTGTGATCCCCTTGGTATGTATTTAAACACATTTCCTTCAAATGATTTTTATAATTTACTAAAGATAATTTATTGAGGGGCATATGGTTAATTTGGTGAACATTTTTTCTGTTTTTGAAATATGTATACCAACACGATTTAAATACAAAAGAAGTATTTTTATTTCATGTTTAAATTTAATAAAAAATTGATTTTCAGAATAAGTGGTAAGTAAAAAGTGTGTCTAAGTTACGGTGTGTCCTTTTGAACTTGTTTATTTTTTTCATCTCATATTTACCTATCAACTAGATACTCGGTAACAGTTGGCAATTTTTAATCGGAACATTCTGAAATTCATCAGATAATGGGTTTACTAAGTTACATGCTATAACGTCGTAACGAGCGATATGAGACCACACATTTTGACCGGAGGTTTCCACAACGAGAAACTCGTTATTTGTTTAATAAGATATACTCGAATAGCTTACATGTATTTTTAAACATCTGCTAGGTTTTAGCTTCATAAGTTGGTGCTGAACAGTGCAAACAGTACATCAGTTATTAGTAAAGTACATTAGGATCAGCGCTCGACCTTTTTTTCGCCAACATCCCAAACAAACGAGTGTAGGCGGAAACGTATTGTTTTGATTGGACAAAGTAGTCAATAGTCTTGAGGAATGTTTCACATAGCAATGTGAACTTTAATTAATCTACTCACAAACTATTTGACATTATGTTACATAAATATGTTGTTTGCTCCTTTTCGTCGTTTCGCTAACATTGTGATTTAATATTGTGTAAACCAGTCTGTGCAGATCCAACACCTGATAATGGAAATCTGAACGCTACACAGTTTACTTTCGGCTCGTCTGTGACTGTGTCCTGTGACAAGGGTTATACTTTGAATGGATCGTCCAACATTTCATGCCAATCAACGGGGTCCCTGGAGTGATACAGTGGTTTGTCGTCTTATAGGTAGGATAAATAGATAATACCGTGTTAGTGTCTGATATTATCAACTTTATCAGGCGAGGCTTAGAAAAAAAACCTGGACGAGGCTCATGTCAACATTTCTATCTCGTTTTTTATTCATTTTAGTAAGGTTAAAAAGTGGTTCTGTCCAGGTCAATTGATTGATTGATTGATTGAATATTAAGCGTCATTTTTATGCCATCGAGGGCTAACAGACGATCAGTTAACCTAACCACTGTTTCCTGGGATTAACCAGTACTCGACCACACCCCATCTCCGCAAGTAACTGATAACTTTCCCACTTGAATCAGCGGTGAGCGACGAATGATAATGAGACACAATGTCGTATATCAATCATAACGGAGAATGTTGCCGGGCGGGGATTCGGACTCACGACCCTTGGAGTGATAGTCTTGTATGTGTGTTGGTTATGAATATTTAACGAGCACAATTCCTGATTTTCATTGCTTGTCTTAACTAATTGTTTTTTAAATATATAACAAGCACAATCATGTTATCTGTACAGATTGCGGTCTTGTACCAGCGATACCAGACGGATATTCAACATTGGACGCCGGACTTACGAAATATAAAAGTAGAGCGAGCATTAAATGTTACCTTGGATACAAGTCAAATACATCTGAAATATATTGTCTGGAGACAGCAGAATGGGAGGTGCATCGTGTACAAACTTTGGTAAGAATAGAATAATATGAAAAGTATATTACGATAACGTTATTTCATGGAATGAACTAAAGGTAGCACATGTATGATATGATAAAGGTTTATTGTTATTTAAACAGATAACAAATTAGGCAAGGACAACATTTTCATTGGTGAAAGAATCTAAGAAGAACCACCGTACTTCCGCAAATAACTGGCAACATTTCTAACATAAAGTGTTTGGACCATAACAGAAAGATTTTCATGGTAACACAAGACGGGCTTTATGCCAAACGTATACCCAATTTATGTTCAAGATTTGATGTCTGGTGACCGTCAAATTAATCATACGCAACAGGATTACTTTTTATACACTGATTTTCACCTTTTTTATGTATTTTATTTATGCAAGCAACAAAAAAATAAAACAATGAAAACCTATTGTGGACATTCTTTTATATAATTTTTGTAAAAAAATAAATAAAAAACTACCAGTTATCAAATTTGGACAGCGTATAAATATTTACCAAAGCCCGGCTTTCAGTATTTAGTACTTTAATTTTTTTTATATATTGCGTTGCTAATATCGTTACAGCTTCCACGATTACACTGTCTGTGGTTCTTATCCTACAAGATGAACTGGATTTACACCTAAATAACAGTTACACGGACATGGAGACAACAGCTACTAATATGGTACGTCACTCTAACAGAGAATATAAGGATAAAGTATACATGAATGAATTAATTAATTAATTAATAAATTGTGTTTTACGTTACGTCGACACATAAATAGGTCATTTTGTGCGCTCAAAATTATACATGCATTAGGCGTCTTGGGTAAAACCAGTAATACGTTTTTGTTTTTTAGAGGTATTCCGGCCAAGCTAGGGATCGAATCTTCAACCTCTAGCATATGTTTTTTATTCATTGTATAACACTTTATCCACTACGTTGCTGCCACGCGTGTGGTCCGTCCTGTATCATGTACAGTGTTTTCAAAACTGAATAATGTTTTCAAAACGGCATAATATTGGGGTAACTGAACAGAGTCATGTCAAACAAACCTAACCTTGGTACCTTCCCTATCACAAGAAACTACATGTACTATATTTAAACGTGTTGATTTCCGGGGAGGGATTGGGGAGATATTATGGCTTACATCTTTAATCATTTCAATATGTTCTATAGGTTTTGTCTATGCGATTTATGTTATGCATATTAGATATTGAACCCATTTGAATAAAATACTAAACGTGTTGATTGTCGTTCCAGCTTAACGGTGCATTTAGAAGTGAAACAGACGCAGAATTCGAGATAAAGCTTAAACAAATAAGGTAAATTGGGTAAAATTAATGTGTAAATACAAAAGTTTCAAAAATCGTAGCTTCTGAGCTCCTGTATATGGCTTAATTCTCATAGGCCAATACGATGTCAAACACGATACCCAACAAGAGAACAGTCAACACAGCATTACAAAGCGTTCATTATGTTTCTATGTTGAGGCATAGTTTTTATAAAAAACTTTATATAAGAATTAATAACAAAAAAATAATGCCAATCAAAGAATAGCTTACTAAAAAGAGAACCAATGTTGCGTAATATTCTTATATGTAATGTATACATAATACGGTTTGTTGATCATGTTTCAGTATGAAACAACACTTTTTTGTTTTCAGTGTCAGACCTTTGGAACTATATTTTGATATTGTCATACTAGACAAAGAGGACGACATAGGAGAAACATTATCCGCAGCGTGGAACATAGCAACATCCTCTCAAATACACTTTAAAGATCAGACAATGAATATAACATCTGTAACATATAACGGATCTGCAGCAGGCGAAGGTAAATACACTCAAGTCATCATACATATACTGAACAGAACAGCTAACCGGGAAGCTGACATTGTATATACCTGACATTTTATGTATTTTCTCAAAAAAGTGACAAAGCAAATTTCCTTGAATACGACAGAACATTTAGGCTATGTACATTTACTTCATATAGACGCCTTGGGACACCTCTAATATAGACGCCTTGGGACACCTCTAATATAGACGTCTTTAGACACCACTAATATAGCTTTTGAATTATTTGGTTAATTACGTTTATACTAACTGACAGAGTTGAAAACAGTGCATGAAGTGTAACGAGCAATCTGAACTCTTTTTGCACTGTTTTCAAAGGCCTTCTGTAATTGGTGTGGGAAAACCCGTATCTATCGAGTAAGGGGTAAAGTTACATAATTGTCTGTTAAAGACATGTACAAATTTTAGCACTACTCCATTCATTATATATGTTACCGTAACAGTTTTTGTGTGTATATAAAACTATTCAAAATTCGTTTATTAGTGGTAGAGGCCACCGGTCCAAACACATGTTACAATTACAATACCAATAAATATAAATACACTGTCAGAGTAACCGGTAAGTGAAATTTTCAAATCACAATATTTTTAGATTTACAACATTTTAGGTTGTTATTTTATGGAACATTATGAAAATATGACATATTGTTTCTATAAATGCATTTAAATTACCACACAATCATTAAGTATAGAAAATATTGAAGTTACAAAATTTCACTTAACCCAGGGTTAACTCGGCTAAGGTGATTTAGTTAAGCATTTTCTTGAACAACAATTACACAATATATTATGCAAATTAAGCAATAGTGTCAACTTGTTATCTTCATAAGATGAGATAATTTTTCCTTTTGAGCAAATTAAAGTGAACACTCATTTGTCAGTTTTTGTATAACCGTTTCGTTGTGGTAAGACATTAATGTATAAAATTTAAATTTAATTGTTGATTTCTTTGGCTGATATAGTGACCCAAAATTGTCATATAGAGCACATATCATTACCAAGTGATAAAAATAAAAACAAAACCGCCTTTACCTAGGTATACCAGTAAGTCTACAAGTTTCTACGTGTAGTCGGTGAGATGATATCAAAGCACTTCTTAATGTCTTAATTGTTATCACATTGAGATATTTCTCAAATACGAGTTCCATTGTATTGTTTTTATACAGGTCCAACTTTACATTGCTTTGTTGCATCTCTCTCCATGTTTGAATATACTGATCTCTCAGTTTTAGTCCATACATTTTAAGAAGTGCATATTCGTTATGAACATATTGGTTTTCCCAAACATAGCCAAAGCCATTGACATATACATTGTTTTTAAGTTTGGTTACTCAGTTGACATATCCTTGGTTATCAAGTAAAACTAACATAATAACACTTTTTAACATAGATCTATGTCTTGGCATTTTAGTATTTTACACCAATACTTTATACACCGTTTGTCAGCCACAGTGACTATACGTATGCATGGGATATCTACCGCAGTCTCCATTGACTGCCCCATTACAAGATTGAATTGATACACTCATGAATCATTTACATGTGAAGTACATGTGTACCCGTTCAATACAATTCATATGTACAAAACCCCATAATTCCGATCCATATAATAACACTTATGTATCAGACAACTTGAAAAAACAACATGATTTGGCATAAGGCATAGATT